>JAQSVV010000019.1:7800000-7980609 GCA_036375495.1 Agrotis segetum
ATTTATTAAGAAGAAAAAAATGTGTATTTAATTAAAATTAATAGTAAAATTATTACAATTTGTAAGAGATATGGTCACGTTTTTTTAGGTATAGTTATAGTTTGAATATGAGTTTGTGATGATAAGACTTGAGTTTGAGTGACTTGAGGTTCACTTATAATAATTACTATTGAAAAAGAACTCAAACAAGAAAATTTAATTATTTTCGCGATGCTTTCGCGCCTACTAGTAGACTGCCTTTTTTTTTTCACGCACGCAAGCGCGTCAAATCTTGCTGGCCAGTTTGATTTTTAAATCGATTTCATCTAACATACGATGTGGAAACAAATAATACAATATTTGCTGACTGATAACGGTTACTGCTGCGTGGACAGTTTCTTCTGTATCGGTTTTCCATGTCTCGAATCGTGCGTTTACACTTTCGATTTTTCCGCTAACACTGTCTTCTCCTGGCTCGACTAGATGTAGTCTGTTGCTGCGACATTGCTGCTACTGCATCGTCTACATGGTGACTTCATTCACGTCATCGGCGATATTTACTACTCTTTGCAAACTTTTTCGGTGACTGAGTACAGCGCGTACGGTTGATGGCAGGAGGTTTTGACCAAAATCATCTTTAATGTTGCGTCTTAGACTTTGTCTCGCGCGAGGAATGCTAAATGATGGTTACAGCAAAAGTATCCATTTCGTTCATTAGTTTTACGATATTCTCAATGTGAGTCTTCAAGAAACAGTTTCTCTTCAGCGCTTCGTAATTTTATCTGTTCCTGCAGAGGACTTTAACTAACAAAGATCTGTCACCCCCTTTGAGGTCTACATTAAGAAGATTTTAGTACAGTCAAGAATCTTTGTATCAGTTTAGACACCACTAAGTCAAATTTTGCATGGTCTCCTAGTTTTTGTGGGCCAGTGTCGCTTCCGTTCTGATGAACCATACCCGAGGTTGATGTGTCCAGAATTCGGAAATCCTTGCTGTTACTGAGAGTGCCGCCGATTCTGGAACCATGAGAGTTGTGGATGCGTTCATCGTGTCTCCGTATTTGAACGACCAGTAATTTATCGAATCTCACACACAATTATTAATCTCTCAACATGGGGTCACCACTTTAGTGTTGATTACTGGTTTATCTAGAAGTACATAAAAGGAGGTGTGACGCCCATTTCTTTGTGGGGTATTGGCAAACCCACTTAGACTATACGTACATATATTTGAGGGCGACTATTCGATACCAAGTCGGGCTGTGCACTGGCTCCCCGATCGCGTGGCGTCGCCTCGTATATCGAAACTGCTGCGTTGGCATGATTGCTACTTTGTGTCACCACACGTATTTAAAATAAAATCTTTATAAAATAAATTGTCTAGATTCCGATTCGAGTAATTAATCGATACCGAGAAAAAAAAATAACTTTTTAAAAATATTCTTCGTGCAGTATGAGTATGACGTAAAACCTATGCTGTAATGATAGTCATACACCCCGGCATCCAGGGGTGTAAGGGTGTACTTACAGAGCAAGAGATATGTAAAAAGATTTTACTCAAGCTGAGTTGAGAAAAATCTTGGCTTCAATAAAAAATACAGGCAGTTTAGAATTGTCGTCGAAATATGTAATAAAAGACAAATCAATTTTACTTCAGAATCTCTGTCTGCACATTTAATATACTGCTCTAGAGAACCACTTTATATTTTTACATTATTTATTTGTTTAATAAAATTTCAGTATAAAAACCAAACTACAAGAGCCGATTTAATGCCTTGGACATGTTTTTCGAGTCTAACTTATGAGGCATTTACATTGGTCGATTTTTCGGTCGGTTGGCCTGGCTACTAGCCATTATAGCCTGTCGCGCGAAAGTAGATCGTCTACATGGCAATTCCACCAAATGTTTTCCTACTCATTTTTGCAAATGTTTCGGGGACTGGTTACACAGCACGTTGTATGACACTCAAATTGACCAGAAAACACCACAAGCCTCTGATAAGACTTTGGAAATATAAATAATTACAGTAAAACTGTATTTAGCTACTGTTACGCTATTCTCAACTAGTTATGAACACAACTCCAATGAAATAATTTTAGTTGCAAAATCCAGCAAAATACTAAGTAAACACAAGAGCACTCTCACCCCCTTCGAGGATCTGTATGCCTCATTAAGAAGATTTTAGATTACAGCATTACATTCAAGAATCTTTGCAAATGAGTGCACTATCATTAGCATACTAATCTACTTCAGAAGTTGGAACGACTTCTGAATACAATGGCTTTCACTGAAATATTTTGAACCGAAAATATAGGACAACAAAGATGTAGAGAGTTTCGTTTCCAACTGAAGTTTTATTTTATCTGTTTATTTGGAACGACAACAGCAGTATGTACTAAGAATGAATGGGAAACAATAAAAATAATTTCAACATGTTGGTGTGTACAGTGTCTGAAATTGTTTTCTAGAATTACTAAGTAAACTCACGCGCATTTCTTATGGGGGTAGACAAAAACTACAGGTCGCGACCTGCTTAGATCCTTACATACTACTTTAGCCACGTTCATACATCTAGATGTAGATGGACCCGTACCTGTACACGTAAATAATTTTTATACATATCCTAAATAGTTTCGGAATAATTGTACACATTTCTCATTGAATACGTTTCCGGTAACACAAAATAACTACACACATAACTAGCGGCCCGGTACGTGTTTTGCTACTTAGACAGCAAAATCCCCATTAACAAAATGATCCGCCATTTATTGAAATCATTTGTTGCAAAAAATTATGATAAATGAAGAACCGCTTTACCGATTTTGTGCAAACTTCACGTAAACCATCTTATAGTCCAAACAAAGCCTAAATATTTGGTTTGTATAGTTGAGCCCGTTCTTGAGTTATAAAATTACGAAAGTTACGAAAAGTGGCATTGATTTTTATATACATAGGTATATTAACGAGGTGAAATCATCAAATGAGTACTCCCACCCCCCCTACTGTCAGACTTGTACTGACTAAAATCCACGGTGTCCTTCAATAGCCCTTTATGTTCCGGGGTCACGGTAAGGAAATAATCCCGCGACCATATACATAGGTATATGGATTATGTTACACAATCCACATTCCTCCACTTATGGCCATGGTTCTCCTAGATATCAATGTCTTATTCTTGTTAAAACAAAATGAAATGATAATTTGCAGTCATGTGACATTAAACACGTCTCCGGAGTATTGAAGATCGATATCAGTGTAATGTTACCTACCTATTTAGTCTCGCAGCGATACAGACAAGCCTTTGGCAAAGTTTCCAATTAATAATATATTATAGTGAAATTAAATACTTCTCATTTGTTGTTTTAGAATTCTGAACCCCTGAGAGTCGCGCAAACTTAGTGAGACTTTATTTATTTAGACAATTTATATATTAAGTTACCTAAAATCACCCCTCTAGGGAACCAAATTGTTCATCGTTCTTTAGAATTAAACCAACAACTATGATTACTACTATAATTTAAGAAATAAAATATGGATTTGCTTTTCAAATCCTCAAACAAATATTTAACTTAGAAGTCTCAGTCATTCGTTCAAATTAGGCTGGAAATTAGTACTATTTGATGGACAAAACAAAAGACATTTCCCTAAAGGGCCCCCAATTTAGTATTCGCCACTACCTAGTGTTTGAATGTTTAGTTTTGAATTCAATTTTCAAAAAAAAATTGACCGAATGTATTTTAATTTAAATAAGCGTAATGTTGATAATTATTGAAATATCTATAAATAACATCAATTGAAATTGTACATTTAAATACACATTACAGTAAAACGGCAAGTCTGCATTCCCAGGGGTTAATAAAGGTGAATGAATACTTCCACAAATCACCATACATAAGTAATTTACATATAAATAAGTTTGTGTGAAACTATTTCCGTGTACAAGTAGTTAGTGACATCAAACGCGAATCAGCAGTTTGCCTTGATTGAGTTTTAATATTCACCTAGTGTGATTTGTAATGATTGCCATATATACTGCCGGTGCTATTATTGTACTGTTAGCCAGAATAATTATGAATTCGATTAAGAGGAAGCGGGAGCGGAAGCGGTTACCGTAGCGGCGTAGCCTAAGGACGCTTGCAGAAGCAAAGGTATCGCTTGCGCGTTGCTGATCTTGTAACTTTTTTACCTAAGCTCTTTTTGAGCTCGTGGAGTAAGTAGGAAGGAGCGTTTTTCCGATAGCTTATGGAACAGGGTGTAACTATGAAGTGTCATGCCAGTTGTTCTTCTGCGGTTTATAAAGTGCTCGATGGAATACTATTTTTTTTTTTAATAATGCAATCAGAAAATGAGCAGATCTACGAGTATGAAAGTGGACGACGCACAGGAGTACAATTGTACTCCTGTGCCTCGCGTATAGCAGTCTCAATGAAATCTTAGGAATACGTACCAAATCATACTTTCAAATAATATTTTAGTCAATTAGTGTAATACATTTTTTATTCATTTACTGTTTTTATTTGTACACTGAAAACAACAATTTTATTGTCTTTCCAAATTTTAACTTCTTTTTCCTTAATTTATTTGTGTGCCTGTATAGGTAAGTAAGGTACAATGGGATGGTATATCCCTGTGAATAAAAGCCGCTAATGAAAATAAAGATTTAAGTAAAGGACACTAAAAACCACACAAGTTCTCAATATTATTCTAGTCAGCGGTTATCAACTTGGCAGTTTTGGAACAATCAAAACATTTCTTGTGATTGTAATATTTACGTGAACACGAAGGCCCGTCCAAGTAGCAACCACCTGTTGACACCCCATGTTGACCCACTTTCCCTACCATAACAAACGTAACCTGAGGGTAAACACTCGCGACCTTCAAGGTCAGAGTAGAGACTGTACAAACATTGGTCATATTTTTATTACGTCGCGGTTAGTTTTAACTGTTTTACTATGAAACAGCACCCTGATAGTTGCGAATTGATAGGTATACCTTGATGTCCTTTGCATTTTAGCGCCGCGATAACTCTTTCAAACAATCCCACAACACTGGACTCAGACACCTGAAAACTGAAATTAACATGGCCAACAATAAGAACCTTCTTTTTGACTTTTGAGTCTAATATTTCACGGATAACCTCCACTAATGGGGCCTTCGGAAGGTTATGACTTCCAATTTAAAAATCCCCTTGAATTTTGTCCTTTACTTCCAAGAACCATTAAATACGAGGTATACCTCGTTCCTATCCATCGCTTCGTGAGATAAATCTCCATCAAGCAGCGAGGTCCTCTCACTTGATGGACCAGACGCCATTCATCATTGTGTGCCTCATTGTGGCTGCAGGGAAGCGTTGGCGACGTGAGGTGCTATAAAGATGGATGGCGGAATCTCAACGAAGTTCTAGTGTTTTGTGGGTATGGTAGAAGCAAGTTTATTCAGAAACAGTAATTGCCATGAGACTGAAATGAAGCAATACGTGAACAACGGGATAGAAACTAAAGCAATTACGAGTATTGAAGGCAATTATATTCTTTGTTTGTTTATCTGTGCGTCCGTGCGCGCTAAACATAGAAAAGACTTAAGGTCTTCGCACATTATAACAACTCACCGGCGACTCGACACTATGCTAGACATTGAAATTTAAGCCCTGTATCATTATGTTCAAGGTTCAATTTCAAAAAATGATTATAAAGTAGTACAACGATTTTGGCCTACGCATCTACACTAGAGGTCAACCCCGACACGTTTGTACGCAATGACCATGACGTCGTCCAGCGCAGGACCACACGTTGTCCACGTAACGACATGTCATCGTGTGCGACTGACGCGTGACTGCAACCATTTGCCAGCGTGATTTCAAAGAACACGATTCTTTGGACAAAATTAACCGAAAACTGAGGTAGACGAGATGTCTTGAATAACCCACTCGTTGGCACCGCGTAATGGCCATCCTTGACACCGCGTTATATTCAACTACGTGAACCATTAACGTGGATCAAAAGTTGACTACTCAATCGAGATTGTGAGTAGACTTGCTTTGCGTTGGCGTGGAGTTGTTATAATGTGCGAAGACCTTTAACTGATTTAGGTGGAGCATTAGGTTACTAAAAATGCAGTTGGGTGTTTCATTTCAATCAGTTCATAAATAAAAAGTTACGTCAATTTGCCTCCCCAAAGGTCTATTTTATTTCAGCTAATTATTCAAAATGTCCTCTTAATATTGAGGTCCACATTCAGAATTTAATTTTCTCTAAATTCTAATAAGTGTCCATTCCCACGAACTGGGTGCGAATGTACGAAGCGTCAGCCAGCGTGATCAGTACGCGTTGTCACGTCACCGCAGTGTTCAGTGTGAGCGTGGCCGTGTGTACTCAGCCGTTGCGGTGAGCGCTGAGGTTTCAAACGTTCGCATACTGAGCGACCTAACGATTACGACCGTGTAAACAGGCTCTAAGCTATTTTTATCGTACCCTTTTAATATTTTTCCTAAGTTTTAGTGTTTTATTTTTATTATTTTTTACTTCAGCTGGTTATATTCAAGCAACTGTAACCCCTCGTTTTCGCCAAGGTATAATAATTGTATTTAAAAAATATATGTAAATGTTCGATCGTAATATATAATAACTAGCACTTTGCCCGCGACTTCGTCTGCGCGTGTTTTTAACTTCGAACTAAGTAAATTTAATTCCAGCTCACCCTCCTTAAAGGATACTTTTGGAAAATCTCTAGTAGTTTCAGGGTCTATTCAATACAAACAAACAAAAATACGCTAGGGGTTTATTTTTTAAATATATTAAATACGTATCCTTTAACCGATTGAGAGATAATTTATGTTTAGTGTAGAATTTATCGAAGCAAGCAGTAAATCCTTCCCTTAAAACTTAATCAACCCTTCTCAAAATTTAGGGGGTGATTTTCGAAAAACCCAAAAATGGAGGGTAGTTTTGAAAAATGAAAAAAGAATAGTGTCCATCTTTTTTATTTACTTATACTCACATTCGTACCAAGTTTCAAGTTTATAAACCCAAAGAATAAGATTTTGCATACAAAGGTTTTCACCCCTTTTCACCCCCTTAGAGGTAGATTTTCGCCAAATCTTTTCTTAATGAAATCTCATTATAAACTGCAACTATCATCCAAAATTCAGGTTTCTACGTTTAGTGGTTTAATATCCCCCCTTAAAACTTGAATACCCCTTTTCACCAACTTGGGGGGTGCATTTCGAAAAATCCAAAAACACGTGTTTGATTAATTCTTATCTAGTATATAAACACTGATTTTCAAATTCATCAGCTCACGCGTTATGATTTTTCCATACAAAATTTAACAACCCCTAGACATTACCAGCATGCGAGGGTAGTTTTAAAAAAATCCATGGTGCTAATCTTAAAATTTACTTGGCTTGTTTCTCATTCGTGGTAAGTTTCAAGTTTATGAAACAAAGGACATCAAGATGGCCTCTTTAGCACAGAGACAGCTGACAAAACATTTTCACCCCCTTTTCACCCCTTTAGAGGATATCTTGATTTTCGCAAAATCCCGTCTTGAATTGCCAATCTACATTGATAGACTGCAAATCCTGTCCAAAATCAAGTTTCTACGTTTAGTGGTTTCGGCTGTAGTCGTGTCAAAAGTAAAAAACCCTGTTCTTTTATATATTAGATACTAAAATAAACGCGAAAACATGAACTCCGTTTATTGGGCAACTGGTAAAATTAAATCTTGACAAGTATTTTTAAGCTTTGTTTAAAACTAGTATTTAACATGTTTCTTGGTAAAAACGAGGGGTAAGATTCTTACAACATCGAATCTATTTACGTTTTTCTTTCATTTTCTTTGCCTTTGCATTTTAATTTCCCGCGAAACTTCAAACTAGATCGTGTACTTCACTTGAACAGGAAATTACTTCGTCTCTTGTTTTTTCTGCCGTCCTGTTAAAATTCGAGAGCAAGTTTATTTGTTAACTCTAGCTGTTGCTGACTTCTGATTATAATTCCTAGGCTTCAAAGATAATTTAGGAAGGAAAGTAAAGGGTAACATAAATAAAGGAGGTGATTGTTATGATGATGAGTTAATGGGAAGGGCGTATTACTTAGGGTAAAACTAAGTAATACGCCCTAGTTGACAAAACGCCCCATCTTGTACGGCAGTTGCACGCCAAAAGTGGCCACCCTCGCGATGTAGTCCGAGTAGCAAGTTTGAATGTCAAAATACCGGGCTGAGTAATCTTCTTTCTTCTTCTTTCTTCTTCTTTCTTCTTCTCTTTCTAGTAGACTATAGAAAAAGTGAAACGTCGTGATTCTAAAAAAAAATCCGATTTATTTTTAATCGAACATGACTGTGAAGAAGAAACAGTCATAAAAATAAATCGAATTCGAATTGTGTCCAGCTGACCCGATCATTGTGGTAAATGACCGATCTGTTTATCAATACGACACGAATAGAAACCGAATGTGTGTACTAATTTTGTAGGTACCTACATATCCCCCAATAAACCTGGTTGGTAATTATTGAAAGTATTCACTTGTTAGTGACCTCTCAACATGAAACTAAAATGTTACTAGTGAGCTACTGGATGACTGATCTTATCTTGTAATGACAGACATTAGCGCTCGATGTGTTGACTGACAATACTCTGTGTGTGAGTGTGTGTGTGTGGTGTGGGTGTATTGATGGCATGTTTATATTTGTGGTGGTTCGAAGCTTCGAATTGTAAGTAGTAGAGTGATAATTGATTGGCAGATTGTTTAACGTAGTAGGGCAATTTGGTCGTTGGCAATTTGTGTAGTATGGCGGATAAAGGGCGTACACAGACATCCGTTACTAGTCCGCTTTATCGTGAACGGTTTTATCCCACAATGGCGTCATGTCGAGTTCACACACATGACAGTATTACAGATCCAATAAAAAGTACGGTTCCAATAAAATATCCACCCAGTAGCCATGGTTCGGTCCAGACAGCATTGTAAATGCAGTGTGAACATAATTTCCTGTAGCGACGGATATGTGAAAACGAATCTGTAAATACCTATGATCTGTGTACGAGCTCTTACCATAATTTGAGATGACCTATAGCAGAATGAAAACTGTTAAACCCGTACTTGTTTGTGCTTGGAAGAAGTTAGCAAGTCCCTTAGGAAAATATCGATACTAAGACGCAGACAAAACTAACACGCTATATAATGAAAATAAGCTGGACACACTTGCATATACGTATAATAGGTATGTGGTATAATATTTGGTAAAACTAATAACCCAAGTACAGTTGCTCTGAAAAGAGAAATTTAATTCAGTTACAAAAAACTAGTTTTAAAACGTTTACAAAACTTTTATACTATGCACTAGATTTACCTGAAAAGAGAAACAACATTTAAAGCTATTGTTTCACCAGTTCTTATGAATCACTATTTTATTCTAATTACATTAAAATTCTCACTTGTACTTATAATTCCATCTATAATATCCTTCAATATGGCAGACAGCCCGCGCTCCACAGAATCAAACAATTTCACAGATAAATTATACATCAAAGTTATTACGCGGCAAATTCAAATTATACAAACTAAATGAAGTGTCACGCACTTTGTTTACATCTCCCCCCCTTCTGAATTACAGACTTGTCTGTCACTCTATTACTGGAATAAGTTTTGTTATATGGAAGAGATTCGACTCTGCCTTTTTGTGACCTGTGTTAACCTTATATATTGAATTGGATATTTTGTCTACTATTTGATAAGGTCCTATTTTCAATTCGTCTAGTTTTTTTCGGTTTAACCGGTTTCCGTTTTCCACATATACAGAATCTCCTACTTTTAGCTCATAATTTGTTCTGTTTTTATCGAATCTTTGTTTATTATAATTGTGGGATTTTATACTATTTTCTAAGGCCATTTTTCGGTCTCGCAATAGATGATTATGTGTTATATTTTGTTTCAGTTCATCTGGTAGAATGTCAACATTTTTTCCTTCCAGTAAATATTTTGGAGAGAACCCTGTTACACTATGTTCAGTTTCGTTATATTTCTCAGTGCATTCGTGAGCAATAGTTGTCCAAGCAATTTTGTCCTTTCTTTCATTAATCATGCAACGTATTTTGTTAACCAAAGTTTGGTTTAACCTTTCGTTCAATCCATTTGAAAATGGCGCATTTACTGCTGTGAAAACTATAGGTATATCTTCTTTTTCTAAAAAGTTTTTGAAATCCTTTGAATTTATGCCTGGATATTGATCTGTTAGAATTAAATTTATTTTATAATCTTGTGTTACTTTTTGGACAAGTTTTATAAAATCATTCGCACTCTGGGTTTTGGATGTCAAAATAAAGGCGTAACGAGTGAAGTGATCTACTAGAAGATGTAAATATGTTTTGGTTGAACGAGCTCCACCAAATCCTCCTATGGTGTCTATAGACACTATTTCGAACGGATAGGTAGCTGGACCTAAGTGAGACATTAGTCCAAATTTGTATTTTCCTCTAGATTTGTTTTTAATGCAGACATCACAGTTTTCGCAGTGTTTTTTTATATTATCTAATAAATTTTTAGCTTGATAAAAGGGTTTAATCTTGTTTTCCATTTGTTGTCTTCCAATGTGACAGTAGTGGTGATGAACTTTTTTTATAATGTGTTTACTAAATTCCTCAGTTAGTACAATCTTTTCATTTTTTCCTATCTTTTTATAAAATATATTATGTTTGAAAATAAGTTTGTTCATATTTTGTTTTATATCATCATTTTTATTTTGATCATTTTGTATGTCTTCTAATTTAACGAAATTTACTACTTTTAAACTACTATCTTGATTTTCATACGATTCTAACACAGGGTTTCTGCTTAAAGTATCTGCCTCTATATTATATTTTCCCGGAGAATATATTATTTTAAAATTGAACTGCGACAAATAGTATGTTAAATCTCCCAGTTCTTCATCCGTTCTGGCTTTAATATTCATTTTTTCCAAAGGCTTGTGATCTGTAAAAACTGTGAATGTTTTTCCTATAAGCCAGTGTTGCCAGTATTTTACCGCCTCTTTTATTGCCAAACACTCAAGATATATGGCTTTTTTCTTTTTTTGGGAGTCATTTAATTTTTTTGAAAAATATGCACAAGGTTTTTCATCACCATTGGGTTGAATTTGTTTCAAAATTGCACCTATACCTTGTATGCTAGCATCTGTATATATGTGTATTGGAAAGTCTGGATCAAAGATGGCTAGAATTGGTTTTGAGCAAAGTAGTTTTTTTATAGTATCAAAGGATTCTTGACATTTATCGGACCAAACGAGTTTTTCTCCTTTTCTTAACAAATTGTGTAAAGGATCCAGTATAATTGAAATATTTGGGACATATTTTCCATAGAAATTAATTTTTCCTAAAAATTGGCGGACGTTTTTTTGTGTTTTAGGAATTGGGAATTCTTTTATGGCAATCAAATTATCTTTTAACGGAGTGACAGTATTGTTTTTTATTATGTGCCCTAGATATTTTACTGAGTCCTGTGCGAAGTTACATTTTGTAATTTTAATTTAAAACCTTCTTTTAAAATTGCTTCCAATAACAAAGACAAGTGCTCAATATGTTCTTCGAACGTCTCAGAAAATACTAAAATATCGTCGATGTAATTGACAGTAAAGTTTGACAGTTTATGCTTTCTTATTATGCTACTCAGTATTCTCTGAAAAATAGCGGGAGAAGTTTTTAAACCAAAAGGTAAACAAGTCCATTGAAATTGTGCTTCTTGAGTTACGAATCCTGTCTTGTGTCTATCTTCAATTTTAAGAGGTATGGACCAGAACGCTGAGTTTACATCAAATGTTGAAAAAAATTTACATTTCCTTGTTTTAACCATTAGATCTTCGATTAACGGAAATGGTTGCGATTGGGGGACTACAATTTTATTTAATTCGCGAAAATCTATACATAGCCTTGATCTCCTTCCATCTTCTTTTTTAAATGCCAGTGTTACCGGAGCGGCAAAAGGGCTATATGACTCCTCGATTAAATTATTTTCTAATAATTTTGATATTTGATGCTCGATTTCTTTCATATCCTCAATAGAGCACCGATACGGTCTTTTACTGCAATATTTATCTATCAACAAATCAATATGGGCTTCGTAACCTTTTACAGTACCTACATCATATTTATCTTTAGCGAAAACTGAATTATATTTGGATATCAATTTATCAATATCAGATTTTTCCTGAGAATTTAAATTATTTACTGAAATATTAAAATTTTCGACTATCATATTTTCATTAAAGTTTATTTTATACTCATCAGCAATAGTTTCTTTTTTATATTTCTTTGTTATATCTACACATTTTTCCGCATGATATATATCTTGTTTATTCCCTATGTCACTACCTGTACTGCCAGGAATTTCTTTAGTGTTTATAGGTTGCTTTTCTTTATTTTCTATGTAGTCTCTATTATTATTGGTGAGGAAATTTTGGGTGATGTTTAAATTCTCATTTTGAGTTAAATGAAATTGTTGTATACAATCTAACCCAACTAGGAAATCATATTCGAAGTTGTCTTCATCTATAACAAAAATATTAACATCTTTTTCAATTTCGAAAATTTTAATTCTTAAAGTTGCCATTCCTATTGATTTTTTTACGCCATTAATTGTTTTTAAACCTGCATTTTTGTCATTAGTAGGTATTTTTTTTAAAGATAACAACCTTGAATTTATTAAGGACACATTAGATCCTGAATCATAGATTCCTGATATTTCCAAAGTGTCATTTACTATTAGTTTAATTTTTATTAATGGCGGTACTATTAGTTTTTTGGATCTATTTCATTTAATTCTATCTCTAATTCTGAATTGTTAACACTCCTTATTTGATCATTTTTTTGTCGGTCATTATTTTTTATTTTGAACCAACATTGGGATTCAGGGTGATAACGTATACCTTTATTCTCTTTTTCACATATTTTACACGGATTAACCGAGGGCTTAAGATTTTTCTCTTTAATTTTACTTTCGGTAATTCCTATTTTTTTATCAATTGTTTTTTTGTTTACCATGTGTTCTAAACTTCTTAAATTTTGAAATAAGTCTTCAGTCTCCTTTAAACTATTCCTATCAATTTTATCTGCAATAAAATTTGGTAATCCCGTGGCAATCAAATTAATTAAAGTGAGTTTATCTATTGACTTATTTATTTCTAATAGCAGTCTCTCTTTCTTTAACGCATACTCCAGTAATGAGCCCTGTCTGTATTTATATAACATCGCATACCTGATTGGTGACCAACCCTTATCTGCATAAGTTTCACAAAAGTTTTTCTTCCACATTGCCCATTCTGAATTAATAGTATGCTTTATAAGCATGGAACTATACCAGTCTAAACAAGAGTCTTCTATAAATAACCTAAAAATTTCTATTTTCTTGACATCTTCTTCTATTCCTATTCGGACACATTCTGCTTCAAAGGTAGTCATCCACTGGGTCACATTAGTAATCTTGCTATTGAATTTTTGTATAACAAATTTTTCGACCATTTTTCCCATATTAAAAGGTGTTGATGAATCTTTCTTTACTTCTGCGAAACTTTCCATGATTCTGGCTAGAGATTCTTCTGGAACTGATGTAAAAGTTTGTGGTTTTGTCTGTTCCTCCAATAGGTATCCCATAAATTGTTTATTTCCATCTTCATCACAATAAACCGCCTTCATCTCAGGGCTCATGGATATCCACACTTGTCGTTTCTCATGCCGTTTTTGCAATGTTGCCTTTACTTTCTGAAAGATTTGTGTTTCTACTATTCCAGTATGTAATTTTGCAGGTTGTAACTTATCGGGGATCGCAAAGGTTCGGCCATCTGAATCCGTGATTGTCGTTACACAAATGATATTTGTTTTCACATCTTCACTGGCTTTGACCATGAACTCAAATCGTAATCTTTCCATTATTCCTGGTAACCAGCTGTAGAAATGTTGTTTTATAATAGGTATGTGGTATAATATTTGGTAAAACTAATAACCCAAGTACAGTTGCTCTGAAAAGAGAAATTTAATTCAGTTACAAAAAACTAGTTTTAAAACGTTTACAAAACTTTTATACTATGCACTAGATTTACCTGAAAAGAGAAACAACATTTAAAGCTATTGTTTCACCAGTTCTTATGAATCACTATTTTATTCTAATTACATTAAAATTCTCACTTGTACTTATAATTCCATCTATAATATCCTTCAATATGGCAGACAGCCCGCGCTCCACAGAATCAAACAATTTCACAGATAAATTATACATCAAAGTTATTACGCGGCAAATTCAAATTATACAAACTAAATGAAGTGTCACGCACTTTGTTTACATACGTATTATTATGAACAATGCGCAGTAGGTCAAAGTAAAGACCCAATGAGTCTCTCTTATCTTTAAGTTAAATGGTACATCGCTGTAAACTTATAGCTCATTCCTTGATGGAAACTTCTCTGCTTTGAAGTGCGGATACTCTCAAACTCATCATTATCACCTACATAAGACACGTACTTATATAGAAATATCACATTCAATTTGACATACTTTACTGTGGGTATTCTGCCCTTTGCTGTGTTACTATGAACCACTACATAGAGATTGTACAATGTTTTTGATGTAAAGTTGTAACTTAGCCATATGGAAATTGTTTGGGATGTGCCCATAGTTGATTTTAGTTTGAAGAGAACGGTTAAGGAGAGTACAAATACATATCAAACTAGTTTTTGCCTGCGGCTTTGCCCACTTTAATATAGAATTTGACAATCACTTCCTATTGTAAATTATGTAAATAGGTTTAAAGTGAAATAAGCTTTACTAACACTGAACAACATCTTCGAATCACCATCTTCAGAAATCACTTGATACGATCGACCAAATGAAACAAAATAATCAAATGAACAGCAGTTAAGCTAATTGTCAAACAGACAGGGCGAAGCGAATACGATCCAAATCCTGTCATATAAAAAAGCGAAAGCGATCCGAAAGTCTATGTGACAGGCTTCAAACAATTCTATACATTACAAACAAAAACGCTTCGGCACGCTTTTCAGTTTGACAAAGTCATTAAAGTGGAACACAAATACTTATAACACAAGATTATTCTTTCTCCTTTCTCCTCAATTCAATCCACTTTCTAAGTTCACATTGTGGAATGCAATAAACGTATTGAGTATTGAGTAAAATAGCACCAGTTCAAACAGCAGTTACGTCTCACTCACCTCGCGGACTATAAAACCGTTCTCATAAAACTGTCGCTTACTAATGGAATTATGTGTTCTATGCAAACGATAGCTCGTTTAGTTCATAATTAGTTTTCAGTCTGTCGTATACAATGGCACTAAATAAATTACACATAATACAGATCGACTTGTTGCTTTTTAACGAAAACACAATTAAATTCTTTCTATCTCGTTCATAACGTAGTACTATTAGGTATTCTATGGTTCGTATGAAGATGTGACCATCCTCTAGTGTCAGGTATTTAATTACCCCACAGTATTCTGATATGACTTTAAATTTTGATTTGGTATAACTCCAGGTGGCATTACGATGTTTTTCTTACACGTATTTATCAGTGATGTCCAATACTTACATAAAAAAAAACTCATCAGGACAAAACATTGACACCAGCATATTGTATCAACATTACAAATCAATGTTGATAATATCGGTTTTATGTATTTGCACGTCGAAAAATACTTGAACAGCTAATTGATAATCTTATAAAATTCTTTGGGCATTCAAGGATTTGTTTCATTTTGTTATTTTTAGCATATTTTCGGTTCATAGTATTTTTTGAAGTATTTTCATAATTGTACTGTAAAGCTTATGAATTTCCAAGTTGTGGGAAATATCTATATATTGCGCTGATTATGCTTTGCGATGATTCGGATTCACATTCATCCAAATGGGGCGTCTCCGAAACATCTTGTTCATTCCAGAATAATCAATGGAGCTAGAGAACACGTAAATTAATTTGAGAACAGATCTGAATGTCGTTTGTATAACGCTCCAGTTATTTTGATTTGAGAGCTTATTACATACGAAATAGAAATTAAGAACGTTCATCGTGATTATATTAATCCCTTTAATAAGATTGTTTCATCTAAAATTATTATTTTTCTAAATCCAGCACAGATTATCAGTATTTGAAAAGTCTTTTGTTTTTAATTCGTTGCCCATCGAAATCACTTTGCCCATCTGAGAACTGTATTTTAGTTGTAGTTCAAAGTAGCAATAATATGTCAAGTACTCAAGCTGCTTTAATACAATTTTAAAATTTTGTAACTTTACTTTAAAACCCTCCATGGCCCCAGTAGTATTCAATTATCAACTTCAAAACGTCCATTAACATTCACATTGGTATCAATTTAACCAAACTTAATCCTACTCAACTATCAGAAGTAAGTAACAACATGTAAGTAAACCTACAGAATCTCTAAATCCCGAGGGATTCAACCGATGTGACCTTGACAAGTTGTGAAGGTCGGCTCGCGACTTGTTTGAACGGGACGATCACTCACATCGTTCTGCTTGTTCAAGCCGAACCGATACATCGTAGATGAACTGTAGGTACCTCAATTCACGTAACTAAACAAGTGCTGTTGCAGTGTAGTTGCAGTTAAGTTTCGATCAAAACAACGCTTTTCGTATTCTCTACCGCCTGTCAGACACGCGCGCGTCAAGTTCGCGTCACGCGAGCGCATCATCGGTATTCTACTGCTGCGCGTCTTTGGTGAGTGTTTCGGATCGCAACATGATCGTGAATCTTGATTGTGAATCAGCACTAAAATCTGTACAAGGGTATTATTTTAATATCTTATTAATGGTTCACCCTTGTTTGGCAGAACAACTTTTCGTCGAAAATCACTCCGGCTAATTTTGGTTACTATAAAGACATGTTAGGTTACTTTAAACCTTGCAAATAGAAACATGGGATGGCGGGGTCTTTCAGACCCCGCCATCCCCTTCGAACCTAACCTGTCCGAGTCGGGGTGCCCCAAGTTCCGAACTCGCTTCGCTCGCTCTTGCATCCCTAGTTACTGATTACCACCTACCAAGGTAGATCGACGGAACATAAATATTTACAATGTTTTCTTTTCTGAATTACATTACACCAATCGAATAATCGATAAACTAAATTTTATACCACCTGAATATTATATCAAATGAATATTATACCTTTTGATCAATAGCGCAAATGTTGTTATTGCAAATAAATATTCGATGAAATGAAAATTAAGTTAACCGATATTATACAAACTGATTATTTTCTCGAACGTTGTTCGAATTAGTATAATTATATCAAAAGTGGTTCGACCAAACAAGGGTGAACCTTATTAATGTCATATTCATTGAAATTTAATCGATTCCATTCGATTATTTAGTGGGCAATGATTTTTCTCTCCTGTCAGTTTGACGTGCAGTTCACGCGCAGCTTACGCGCAGTTCAAAGATTACAAGAATACCGTTTATCACTCGAACTTGAACTTAACTTCAACTGCACTACTACTTCATCGGCGCGTCATAAATTACGCGAATTAGCCTTCTGATTCGTAACTGGAATTTAGGAGAATGTAGACGTTAATATCCTAACTTAGTTATAATGCCGATTTTCTCAATTGTAAAGTTTTCCCTCGGCTAGTATACAGGTTTCCTCTGTGTGAGTGGGACAATATCCTAGCTATCTTTGTCCTTCAGTGTTTTCAAAATGTTTGTCATCACATAAATACTACAAGGTGCCTGAGAACCCAGTTGGGTCCCGCCACTCGCATGCGTTACCTTCGCTGTCGATAATATCATGTTGTTAAGCTTCGTGATTTTTGATCTTTTAGATTCTTTTTTCGGTTCATGGAAAATCCTTCATAATAAATTTTCCTGGATTTCGATTTTTTCCATCAGATTTTTTGTATCTGAATGTTAAACGCCTAGAGTTTTCAGACAAAAATAAAACATGAGACAATTAATATTCTGATTTTATAAAATGCTCTACCATTTTATTTTTCGAAGTTTTCTCTCAAAACATTTTGTTTAAACTTTTTGTAATCAATTCTAATTTTATGAGAATCCGTTTTGGGAATACAAAAAAACTATATCGGTATTAATTACTATAACATGCCGAAACTCACTGGTTTCAAACAGGTGAGATTTTTAAATAAAATATTGCCTAAAAATTTAAGAATCAGTTAGAGATGTGACCGTGAAATGCTGGGGCCACACTAACTATTATCGCAATAATGGACTTTCATACGAACATTTAAGATCTATAATCGCAAAAACTAACGGCTTTCCCATTCGTCTGGTCCTCTTATAGCTAGCTGTACATACACCCAAACCTACGAGTTCGCTCTTATAACACTACTTCTTGAAATGTTTGGCAGATTAACCTTATGAGCTTGCCCTAGCTTACTGTAATGTCGTCCTCTAGGATCTACACCGAGTATTTAGTCCCATGTGTGCACTCGTAAAACATATCGGTCAGCGGTCCCACATTACCGACCCTCACAGCCGCCGCGGCGCCCTTAGACCTCTGCCTCAATTATCGCGGCGAGCGGGGCGGTTAGAGCAGCAGCGCGGATGTGACAGGATTTTAAGAATAAAACAAATGTACTTGCCCCTGAAAACAGCGGTGTGGCAGCGGGGCGGTCAAAAACTTACAAAGTAACTACCGACAAGTCACCGCTCGCCGCTAAATTCGAGGCAAAAACCTTACGGTCAGTGATGCTATTCTCTAAGAACACAGCCCTTGAGTGCGGAGTTTTAACCCAACAGATTTGGAACTTAATGAAAACATAATAAAGTTGAAAGTTGAAAAACGACCAACTGCAGTTTAGACGCCGCGTCCGCGCCGCAGATTTAGAAAATAGTACTGCGGTACACGATAACCACAACGCACAGCGCAGCACTTTATAGCACATAAACCATATGTTATAGCATGTCAATGGTCTAGACGGGGTCTGGGGGCTGGGGCCCACAGGGAGGGGTCTTTTAGGGGTAATGGCTATTCTATTAATATTGCCTTTATTGAGGTCAGTAGCAAAGTGATTGTAATGGATTTGATAGTGTAGTTTCATGGATGTTCGCCCCTATTACAAAGGACTTGACAGATAACTAGTTCATTGCGAACGGGAGGAGTCATTTGATGACTTCCCATCCCAAAAAAGAAAAATAAAGAAATAATTTGTACATTCCTTTATACCATATTAAGTAAGATTCGTAAAAGGGTTCGTGAACGGGAGGACTCATTTGATGACTCTCCCATTGCTGGCCGCTATTTTGACCCGTTTTAAAAAAAAAAATGCAAAAAAATAAAACAAGCTGTTTGTATATAAAATAGGCACAAAAAGATTGTATTCTTTTATACCATGTTAAGTAAGATACCTCGTCAAGCATTTAAATTATCGCAAACTATTAGTAAGTCGTCGTACATCTAGTGTTTGCCGTACTTGCATTTTTGTAAAGCACTATACAAAATACTGACGTGATTGTACAGCTACGCTCTAAGTCAATGATGAAGTTGTTATCGGATAACTCTCGTACCTTAGCGTCAGAGATTTGTTCAACGTAATGTAAGTAATGATGAAGTTGTTGTTGGATAACTCTCGTACCGTAGGACTTGCAGCTGTTTTTGAAAAAAGAATACCGAGTGGTAATTTGGCAAGCACTGTGAGGTAACGATCAACACTGGGTCTAAATCGGTAGATCACATACAAACACTTTTCTTTCACGTAAGTAGGCACAGTGAGTAACCAGATACTCCAACAATTCCATGATTTAATTTATTTAAATACGTGTAAGATGATACCCTGATTTATTTTGTTGGTAAAACGTACATAATAAATAACACGCCATAATAGAAGTACTCCTGATCTCAAGGGACTAGTCTGCAAAATGTGAAAACCACAAACGTTTAGTTAGACGATCCCTATTTGTAGGGTACAAGAGAGGTTGGAATCTCCACCGTAACAAATTGAAAACCTTCGACTAAGGTATCGTGGTTTTTGATCCTTGCAAAAACATCGCCCACAAACCCACTTACGAGTCTAGGACTAAACAGAAAGGTTGGGGTTTGACCCTACCCTGTTCCGACCCTAGTTAGCGTACCGTAAAACCGGCCGAATGAGGGCAGGTTTGCTAATAACGGTTTTTATGTCGGATTTATTGCTGTTCTCATTACACGGGAGTCTAGGTTTTACCGGGTTTAATTGAGACCTGGAAGATGACACAGGTTGTAACTTTTTATGAAAGGTTGTTTTAAATTATTGTCAACCAAAATTATATTTTGTTACCTACAAAATTAATTGCTGTACGTAACTTTTATGTAATTAAAATCCAGGCTTATTTTGTTTTCATGTTCAATAAAGATAACTGGGACACTTTATTATTATTACTGGAATGTTCCGATCGACAGCTTTCTTTTAATCGTAAGTAGGTATTACAGCATTCCTAGTTTTGTCAAATCCATGGATTTGTTTAATTGATATCTTCTTTCAACAATGAAACATTCAAATCGAATGTCTCTCACTATTTTGTTATATTTGCAATTTATTCATATGATACTGTTTTTAATATTTTTGTGATACAGACTGAATCGCTCAGTCCATTGACCAAATATTTTGAATTCGAAATTCGAAAACAATGACTAATTTTGGAAAACTGTTCGGCAGAAGGTCGATCTTAGATTATTCTGACGTATTTGATACTTTTTCCAAAAAATATCTAGGTATAACTTTTAAATCATTATTCATAATTCGCGCAATTTAAACCCTTGCTTCTGTCATGGCATCACACTTGTGACGTTACAGCTACGAATGTCAATTAGTTTTACCCTACCCCCAGTTTTTTCAATAGGGATCACCAATTTGGGGATTTTATGTCTGCAAATAGTATTGTAGGGTGAATGTACCTATGTAGTTTCATGCAATAGTGATAAAATACTGACTCACCTGTTTACTTTATTCATGTCTAAAGAATAATGATTCCAGGAAAACGTCTCACGATAATTACCAATGTTGGAAGGTACACTTGGATAGTTTATTTATTCAGTTTATATTAGTTCACAACAAGTAGTTAATAGACACTATAATCAGTCATGCAGGCACACAAGCACTAGGTAAAGTCCATTAGCTAAAGCAGTTATAGTTGAAACACACAATAAAACAACAAAATAAACAATTTCAATTTGTTCGCGCTCAGCCCTGTGCGCGTAACTGGTGTGAAGTTCGCGCGGTTCTGCAAATTGCACTGCCAACTAGTGATGCGGGTCTTGTACTTTTATGTTATAGTCGTGAGTCGAGATATTGATTATGGACTTATAATATTTAATTATAATTATTAAAATGACGGTTCCTTTGAATTTTGTAATGTTGTTTTACCTAAATTATTACTTAAATAAATGTAGACGAACAAAAGTTTGATTAATGTAATTTTTTTTTAATCTGACACAGAGTCATTATTTTAAGATAGCCAACAGACGAAAAAAAAGTTTTTTTAAATTCTTCCGGCTCCCTTGCTTTTTGTGTATTTAGGTTTAAATTAATGTTTTAAACGCACCCACAATATTTTTTTTTTTAAATTAGTTTCACTAAATTCTAATTTTTAATTTTTGTTCTGTTGTAACTTTTGATTATTATTATTGTGATGTGTATGCTTATTATTTATCTTGTATTCGACACAAATGTATTTTTGTTCAGAATAAATAAATAAGTAATAGCAACAATACAGGAGAAATTCATAGAATGGGACAAACGTTCTAAAAAAACTTATTTTAATGGACAACTTTAACTTTTTATCAAGAAATAAATATGCCAAAATAATTAACATCATAACAGAATAAAGTTTCCTTAGAAAGTTTACCCACATCTATTAAGGATTCTGATTTGACCAAAAATGTCTTACAATAATGTTAGTTTATTTAGCTTTTTCTTTAAATATCTTTTTACAAAAATTACACTATTCTTTATCGAATTATTTTGTGAAATAAAAATTAGACAAAGAAAATTCGTTGATATCTCGACTCACCACTATAAAATAAAAGTAACACGACTAACCCGCATCACTGGTTGGTAGTGCAATTTGCAGAACCGCGCCAACTTCACAGCAGTTCCGCGCGCTGGGCTCGGCGCGAAAGCGTTGATAGTGTTTATGTTATTTTATCTCCAGTTTAATAGTTGCTTATTGTTATAATATCTTATTAATACTAACTAGTGTTTGTGTATTTGCTTGACTGATTTAAGTGTAGTCTACTAACTGCTTGTGAAATTTAATTACCTACCTAAGTATTTTTATTGCACCTTTTAAATTTAGGAGGTATCTTAACATTATTGTGAGTGAAAAGTTTTTCTGGAATCATTCATTCAGACATCGTCGTTACGTGAGTAACTTTTTAAATTTCCTATTTCATAATCTTATAAATTATAAAATGTCCAGATATGTGTTGTTAGTGATTGTTGATTTGAATTTGGAACCTCAAATAAAACATAGTGCGGCCGGGGACTGCACTTCAGCTGATCGCTCGTGGTGCCCACCACAGCATGCTCACGTTCGAAGGTTGTCGTGCCACATAAAATTTCAAAAATCGAATTTATTTCCTCGCAGTAGATGTGAAAAGCAGAGTATAGTCACGGTCACGAGCAATAATAATGTATACACTAAGCAGTATTCAAAAGCGATGTTCTACTACCATATTGATTAAACGTTTGTCTTTTTATTAGACTTCTATTTTGGAAGCCATATATTACGAAATAGGTCTTATTTTAAAGAGGAAACCAGCATGTCACGAGTAAATTGTGTTTGAATTTTATTAAGTGTACACATGTTATTGCCCGTGACTGTACGCTCCTCGGGAGTAAAGTACTGCCTTGTCTTAGGCTAACTTAAATCCCTCGCTACACTAAGGGTTCTTAACTTAATTCACACATAAACACTTGAACCTCCTCGCTGCGCTCCGGAGGTTCACCCCAGACTCCTAGTGTCGCTGCGGGATTCAATACGCCCGTGACGTAATGCTTTACTCCCTTGGTGCGTATTCTACTACATATTTACGTATGACTCAAACGGGACGGGACTATTTTAACCGACTTCAAAAAAAGAAGTACATAGCTTCTCAATTCTTTTTAGAAACATTCACCCAATAACATCACCATAGTGAAGACATAAAATAAAACCAGTTCTTTGTAACGTCATTGCTTTCTAAATGGTGTTGCACTTAACAAGCGGTTTCCAAGTGAAAATTCGACCAAAATATAACTACTTTAATAATTACGATTTGAAACTGTTTTGTTTTTCGGCGCTGATACAAGCGGTCTACCCTCTTTCTTGTTTGTTTTTGCGTTCGAGATATTAATACGATATTAGGTAAATTTTTTGGCATATCAGTTTGACCTAATTAATGTTAGAATAAAAACATAAATTAGGCAACAATTCTTTTTATTGTTATCATTACCTCAACTAGCACCACTCAAAATGTTATAAATAAACAAATTCCTCAACACAAAATACTTCCCAAATTACGTAAAACGAGAGGCAATTTAAAGTAAAAGTTACTAAATATTGGCAACTCGTTGTCTTTTCATTAACAGTTAGTCAAATAATTTGTTGGAGTAGGACTTTACAGTGAGGGGCAACAACTTTGTGGGAACAAGTACACAAACTTGTTCAAGTTACTTTGAGAGACTTATATTTCTTAGAAATTACTGCTTAATCTTGTTCAAGGGTTTTATTTGAGAGTTCCTATTTAAGATTCTTAAGAATCGAATCGTATTAAGTTCATCATATTTATGTAGAACCAGTTTAATCTATATATATAAAAGAACAGGGGTTTTTCTTTTGACACGACTACAGCCGAAACTGCTAAACGCAGAAACTTGAATTTTGGACAGGATTTGCAGTCTACCATGTAGATTGGCAATAAGACGGGATTTTGCGAAAATCCTCCTCTAAGGGGGTGAAAAGGGGTGAAAACGTTTGTATGAAAAATCTTATTCCTTGGGTTTATAAACTTGAAACTTACCACGAATGAGAACACAAGTAAGTAAATAAGATTAGCACCATTATTTTTTTAAAACTACCCTCCATTGGTAATCTAGGGGTTGTTAAAGTTTGTATGGAAAAATCATAACGCGTGAGCTGATGAATTTGAAAATCAGTATTTATATACTAGATAAGAATTAATCAAACACGTGTTTTTGGATTTTTCGAAATTCACCCCCCAAGTTGGTGAAAAGGGGTATTCAAGTTTTAAGGGGGGATATTAAACCACTAAACGTAGAAACCTGAATTTTGAATGATAGTAGCAGTTTATAATGTAAATAAGCATTAAGAAAGGATTTTGCGAAAATCTACCTCTAAGGGGGTGAAAAGGGGTGAAAACCTTTGTATGCAAAATCTTATTCTTTGGGTTTATAAACTTGAAACTTGGTACAAATGTGAGTATATTTAAATAAAAAAGATGGACACTATTCTTTTTTCAAAACTACCCTCCATTTTTGGGTTTTTCGAAAATCACCCCATAAATTTTGAAAAGGGTTGATTAAGTTTTAAGGGAAGGATTTACTGCTTGCTTCGATAAATTCTAAACTGGGCATAAATTATCTCTCAATCGAATAAAGGATGCGTATTTTTATTTACATTTCTTAAATCAACCCCTAACGGGGTGTAAATCGGAAAATCAGTTTGTATTGAGTTTTTAGATTATCTTATAAGGAGGGTGAGCGGAATTAAATTCACTGAGTTTGAAGTTAGAAACACGCGCAGACGAAGTCGCGGGCAAAGTGCTAGTTAACAATAATTCGAAAACCAGCACCAGCAATAAATATAACTGGGTCGACGGGGCGTTGTGTTCCACACGCGCTTCTAAGAGCGTCAGCATGATGACGGGGCCCCCCTTTAGAGGGCCAAAGCCTGTCGGGGTCGACTGGTCGAGGGACTCTTTCCATTACCGTGACCCCGGAATATAAAGGCCTATTGAAGGACACCGTGGATTTCGTAGCCCACTTGCAACTGAATTTTTTTTTCCTCAAAAATCATCTTTAGCAAGCGTTGCGTTATTGCGTTAGACATTTTCTAGTTCAGTCTATAGGAGACATCAAAGCAAAGCTACTATTTAAAAAATAACCTTGAGTGACACCCTTGAGTTGTCTACTCCACAGAGTATGCAGTGGTCCGTCGCCATGGCAACGCTCTAGCGTGGGAGCCACCAGCTGACTGTCACCCGGCGTGGAAGTCAGCTGATCGATGGACGATATCATGATTGATCACGATTGAATGTACGAACAGTGATTATATTTCGTGCACTTGACTTTATTGGATATGGTATGAAGTCACTACTATTACCTATTCTGTAGGTACTAACATGTACATTATGTGAATATTGTATTATTATCGTCTGAGGAGATTTTATATCCATATTCCTGGCCGGAATGATTGATGTTCCTAAAATCTAATGATGCAGTTTTAGTTTTCATCTAAATCATCAAAAGTTTTAAAGTGACGCCAGTTACAGAAAAAAATAAAGGGAATCGTATATCCTGGTATGGACATGTGATGAGGAGAGATGACATTCATGTAACTAAGAGAGTGATGAGTATGAATGTTGATGGATGGAGAGGAAGTGGAAGGCCAAAGAAAATTTGGATGGATTGTCTAAGGAATTATATAAAAGAAAATGGAGGAAATGATACTTTGACGCATGATAGGGGAGAATGGAAGAAGAAAACGTGTTGCGACGACCACAAGTAGAATTTGATAAGGGCAGGAAGAAGAAGAATTCATGACAGCAGTACAACTAAGAACACAATTTATCTTTAACTAATTGATATGTATATTTTTTCTATTTTATTCAATACAGTACATAACTTCTAAAAAAACTGTAGAAAATGTATGACTTGATCAAGATAGATAATTACTCAGATCAAATAAATAGGCAGATAGAGCGCTCAGAATACGCGAGTGGTTCCACCAAAGTTAATACAAAATCAAAATCTAGTACAAAGTCGCGACAGTACCAAGCTACGCGTCGTACCAAGCTGCGCGTCGTTGTTGTTGTTTGCCAAAATATGCCGTCACGTGTCTTTAACCATTGTTAAAGTTGTTCTCAAAATCAAAGAAATCATTATGGAATGTAATTCGATTTGATTTTGTATTAACTTTGGTGGACCCACTCGCGTGTTCTGAGCGTTCTATCTGCCTATTTCTTTGATCTGAGGATAATTAGAAATACTTTATTGTACACCAATATCTTCCAGACAACCTTTGAATGGTCTGTGCGAACTCCAAGTTACTACTGACAAAGATGAAAGAGATTTGATTGTACAATGTGGCTTGATTGTTGTTTTAATACCTATCTAAGTTTATACAAAGACAGACATCTTTAACGGCTTTTCTTTTACACAGAGTAAATCCTACGCTTTTGTGAACCAAATTAATTATTTTGTAAAAGTGATTTCGTGTCTATAGGTAGTCTTATAGACTAGGTTAGAAGTTATTAGCTAGCTCCAGTCTCGACCTTCAACGTTGTCTAAATCCTACAACATTCCTACAAATACTTTATATTAAATTTTGTATGTACGTCTGTCTCTCAATCTCGCGGCAACAGCTGCGGAACAGCGCTCAGATATATCCTGAATTAGCACATAGAGGAGTTTCATCCAAACTCTAGTTTCCGCGAGCAGCGTCGCGGGTGTACGCTATACTTCAGTGTGCGCCTGTAGTTTCAGTGCAGTTGGTGTAAATTTGAGCTGAGTAGTTTAAAAACAATCAATTATGAAGAGGAACTTCTTGTTATATTGTGTAACTACTTTTAGTTTAGTCGGTTGTTCGACTAAGTTATATTTTATGTAAGAAAACTCCAAAGTATTACATTAAAAGCGTTAAAGAAATTCTATCTAAAAGAATCTTTTCATCTTTTTCTAAGGCAATATTAACATTACAATCATTTTTACCTGGAAAACATCATAGAAGCTCTACAACATACAAGGTTCCGATCATGCCTATGACTAAATAGAAATAATATTCTACTGTTATTACGTGCTTATCCAGTTATAGAAACTTCTCGAATTGAAGCGTAGCGTAAACATTTCAAAACAAGAGAAAATACCGCGAATTAAGTAATATAATGTATGTTTCGTGTCCCACGTGCGAGCCTGCATCCACTCACATTCGCTAATTCTTTACTAACCTAAACAGAACTGCAATAAACATAGCCACAGGAACCACCTTGTTTGAAATTGTAACGTTTTTGTGAAAGCGCTCAGTTTCACAAGTTTATTCCGCTGTTCGTGGGATTCTCATCAAAAAGATTCCATTTGTTTATTTTCACAATCCAACTTTCAACGAAATGTTTTTGCGATCCAACTCAATGTAAACTGAATTTGATAAATTCTACACGAAATGCTGATTGAGTTTTGTTCAGTTTACAATCACAACCGCAATTTATATAAATGTACTTGAATGAAAACACAGACATTGAAACTGCTTGTAGATTTTCATTTCGCGCATTTCCCAAACGGTGTTTCGCGATTCTGAAAGAAACTCCATTGCTTTTTTTTCAAACACTGTGTCCATTTTCGCATAACCAGATTATTCTGAAAGCACTTTTCCCACTAAAACCTGTCCGATGTTAATAACATTTAATTTTTTTTCACATTCGCATAAATACTTACTAAAAAATGAAACAATACCACAATAAGACACTTCACTACACTAGCTAATCTACAGGGTGTATAAATATAAATACTAAAGTGGTATGTATAAAAATATCGCTTAAACTTTGGAGCGGAGCGGGCGGTGAGCGGAGCGAGCGGAGCGCTCTCGCCGCGCGTCAGTCGACCACTGCCGCGCCCGCCGCCGGACTCCGGAGCACGGCTGCAGACGTAGACGTTATCAGTGAGGTGTCCTCGCGGCTGTACCAAGTGGGTAGTTAGTGTCGCGATCAGAGGGAAATGACGAATGTGTGCTGTGCCAGCTAATGATGAGGTTCAAGGTCATGGTAACGCCTACATACACCCTGGTGCTAGCAGTGATTCGTGTTTATAAATAAGGCTTCCATTAACAGCCTTAAATTAAAGTACATGTTTAATTTATAATCAAAGTTCATAATCGATCACGAGGACGACTAAGTTGGGAGAAAGTGAGATGTCAATATTCAAGTGGTCTGTTTTATGAGAGTGAACTCTCATAAAACAAACCACTTTAAATTCTACCAGCAAGTTTTCTCAACAACCGGAAACCGGAAAGTCGGAGTTTGTCTGAGTGTCTCCGACTTAGTGCTCAAAGGACCACAACAACGACCTAGATATAATTCCGCTAATGATATGACCTAATACCTGTAAACTAGAGCATCCTCGATATCTCGGGGAATGCTCGCCGTGTGCAGGCGCGGGGGGAGGGGTGCAGGTGGGACGGGGGGGGGTCGGGGGGTTAGGATGCAAATGCCTGAGATATTATTCATCGTAACGACGAACCTTCGCGGCGAGGCTGGAGCGATATGTCCCAGGAGGATACTGTACAGTCGAACAAAGTATTTGAATGCGCACATCTTGTTTATGCACTCTTTTGGTCGATGTTGTTGACATTATTTTGGTGGGGTATTTTAAATTGCTCACCTAATAAGTTCGTAATATTTTATGATATTATTTTATTTGCGATTCGTTACGTTTGCTCCTATCGCGACATTCGCCCTGATCGGCGGTGACATACGACCTCAGACCGCCTTCTCATTGGTCCAGTACTTCAACTTGATGTAAATGGCATGCAACTTCTTTTTACATAAGGGACACGCGTACTTGACTGAAAAAAAGTCACTGTCAGGCGATTCGAGGTAACATGTTGTATTACCTGATGTTATAAGAATAGATATTTATGACGATTCTCCAAAAACTATTTTAACTTTGATGTAACATTCTCAGATCGGGATAAATTTTACTAGGTTTTTCATAGAGAGCAGAAAAGTACGCCAGCACCGATTCATCTAGATTTATGACAATACATTAGATAGAATTAAAAAAAAATACAAACATCCGAATTGAGAAACTCCTCCTTTTGGAAGTCGCTTAAAAAAAATACAGACTATAATTTCCTTATTTCCTCAAGATGTGAGACAATTGTCGTACCTGTGCAAGTGTACATCAAGTATCTTGTTCGATGGTACACTTAACGGATAGTTTAAGCGGGTTTGTGTATATTATGGACGTTTAATATGATACGTCAATATTGTACCTATACCTAAGACGATCATAATTATCAAAATATATATACTAATTCTGAGAAGTGACGAGCAATATTGTGTTTCGTAGAACTGAATAAAGGAGACATATTGTTATAGTGTAGATACAGTAGGTACGTTTCTAATTTTTTTTTCTGTGAAAACATATTTCCTTGAAACATCTGTTTTGCTCGAAAATGTAACAACTAATAAAGTGTTTTGTCTAGATGATGAAACCGTTTGGTGAATGTAAGTTCATTAATTCCCGGCGCGATATTGCGCACTTTTCTCTTTCTCGAGCTTTCTTTCATTTCAATCATATATTCTCACATTATATATACCATTATACACCGTGACTTTTTATACAAGGTCCCTTAATGTATCCGACCTAAAATACCTCTAGGCGAGTTTTTTTATTCTTTTTATCTTATTTTTTTTTAAATAAATTGGTACAGAAATATACCCTGTTAAAATGTTTACGTATCAAGCTGTAGAGTATACCTACCCAACGCAATAGTCGGGCAGATCATTCCATTCCAATTTTCTATGATACAAGGGTGTTTCTAACCTAGGCCTTGCGTCATAATAACGAAATTTTATTATTACATTTTTCAAATCTCATAAATACCTATTTTTTTATTATAAACGTGTTCTAGTCATTGGATACATGAACTGGGCTGCTTTTGTAAGACGACTAAAAAGTCACGGTGTATTTACCAATCTCACATAAATTGATTATCATTGATATATTAGGTAATTAATCTCCTCTTCCGAATTACGTCACACTAACCTGCCCTCCGTCATAATACTGAAAAAAATATATTTACGTATTTCGGTTAGTCATCAATTTCATCTCGTCCTTTGTGGACACATTATTTGACTTTATGGCTGCGTTTCCACTGGAGATGTGCGAGGATGTGTAGCGAGGAATGTGTGCGAGGGATGTGTTGCGAGGAATATGTGTTAAGAAGGATGTGTTGCGAAGTTTGCGCATACTGTACCAGCCAGTCCATAGACGGAGTTTGACAGCTTCGCAACGCATCCTCGCACCACACATTAATGCGCATTTTCACAGTTCCGCTACACATCCTCGTAGGCACATTTTCATCGCACAGCTTTGGTGGAAACGCCCACACATTTTCACAGCACAGCTAGACATCCTTGCACGACATATTTCCATCGCACATCTCTGGTGGAAACGCAGCCTATCACGTTAAAAAATGGTTACCTTCCATTTTTCAATTCATCTTGCCAACTAATCACCGTAACTGCGGTCCTAATTAAATCAACGTACGTAATATATATACATTAGATAGTGACGTTCCATATGCTAATCTTATCGCTGTTTGTGTAGATGTCATCTTAATATTCGGGACGACGTCCGGGGAGACAATGGATGGACTGAACATGTTCAATTGTATGCTGTGATCAACATAGCTCCGTTTAATAATGAACATACCTTGCTGAATTTAGAATAAAGTATGCTCATGATGCGAAACAACACATTTAAAACTATTACGGTATTAAATGTATATTTTTGCTATGTGGGGAAAAATATGTGATTCCTAGTTTGCGTGTGTTTACAATAATTATTAACAGATAAAGATGTAGTACATTTGTTCTTTATTATATTTAAATATACGTGATTGGTTTATGTCGGTTGTTACTTTACCAATCGTAACTGAAATTTATCTGATGAAAGATTATTTGAAAACTTCATCAACTAAGAACAGAAACCATCTTAATGGTACTTTAATGAAAGGGTGAGAGAAGTTAAAATGTTCTGATAATTGTAATCTTTCTCCAACCGAGTCATTATTCAAATAAATGAATCGGAAAGATTTTATCTTTCAAATTAATGGTTCAATGCTGAAATAAGGCAGCTCTTGATATTTGAAACTTCATTAATTTACTTACTAGATTTCTAACAGACGCTGTCAAGATGGGCGCATTAACTGACCGATTGACTGCGTGTGCTAACTAAAACCAGCTGCAAATGTCGAAGGTAGCATCTTCACAGTCGAGATGATGAATTGATGAGATAAACTAGACTTTCCACTATAAACAATGACTTTCCTGATCACCTCAATGCTTTGTTTCTCTCTAGTTTATTTCTCAAATCCACACTTTAAGAGCCTGAGCACACCATCACGTTTTTTGAACGCGCCGTCGACGCACGTTGTACATTTGTAGCGATGATACAGACGCGATACGCACGCAAGTCAGACGCAGCTTGTTTGCTCTGTTTGATAAAAACGCGCCGGTGAAAAACGTGGTGTGAATAGGCCCTTAAACGTGTATAGGTGCTCAAACGGGAATACAATTGTTACTCTAACATGGCAACATACCTAAAAACGACGCTCAAAGGGGAATTCCTCCCTACTCTACCTTTGATCCTTTTACACGTGCCCTCCAAGTACTAGCGCTAGGCTCCAGTTTATTGTTACTTGTAACTATTTATGACGTCATCTGCGGCTCCTGACGGGATCAGCGTTTTATTGGTTTAGGTTCACAAGTAAAGCCTTTTGGTTATAGATTATGTAAAGCTTTGCGTCAATGTACTCCAATCTAAGAAAGCTTGCTCCACGAGTAAGATCTTTTGTGTCTGGCTTAAAAATTCAATTGTTTCTTGTGTCGTAATTGGCCTTCTATGTGCCCGGGCATTACAACGTCTGAAAACCAGGCTTGTTCCAGTGAGTGAACGAGATGGCGCTAGACGACTTGTATAGCTCTGTCACTTTCACTCGCCGCTTTTTTTACTGTTCCCTGATCTCACCAATTTTGACCCTTTTCTAGGTATTTCTGCAGCCTCCACAGCCCTGCGCCCTATTCCTGGACACCGTTAGCACACCCCTATTTTCGTTACCGCTTGCTTCGGCTTCACGTAATATTACGTACTCACCAGTATCGCAAAAGGTGAAAGTTAGTCGATACGCCCACAACTTATTTTCTTGCTTCGGAAATTGACAAAAAATGACAATCATGGATCTGAGTTGAAAAAACATTAAGTCAGACTGGAGTAGAAAATATTATAAAATAAAACTGATTTAATAGGGTAACAAATTCGGGGAATCCGACCAAAATAAATCTCAAAAACATGGTTTTAAACAAACATGTCTAATTGACATGAATCGTCGTTAAATCACACTTGAAAAGAAGGGTTACTTAATGTTTATTTTCAAGCTTTCGCGCACTGTACATGTGGTTATATATTCTTAAATATCTTGGTATAAAGTGGTATAAAGCGACAAGTTTATTAGGTTGCGCTGACCTCGACCAGCGGGGTGCAAGGAACACACTTATTAGACCGTCCATCTTCCGAGCTTTGTCAATCCCTGCTTGTAACCTGAGTTAAAAGTAAGATAACAGAAATAAGAAGCACACTATTTACGAGTATTACAAGAGATGCTTACGTATAAGTCCGATGTTCTTTACTTCTAACGTTCAAAGTTACCATTTGATGGCTTAATAACTTTTAAAGTCGGTGACTTTCTTTGATATTGCCTTAAGTTTTTTGCCACTAACTAAAAAAAAACTTTTTTACACTTTTTGTGTTTTTTGGAAATCGACTAAATTTTTCAAAACTTTTCTTATTTAATCTTTTCAGTAATACAGGAGTAATTTTGCGTGATTGTTTCATCAATGCAAAAAATGCGAAAGCAGGAATCGCCGATGATTCGCTGTCATTTAATGAAGAGTTCCCTCGAATTTCCAAGATCCCGTCATCAAATCATCTACCTTGATTACCAAAAAATCATCTGTGAAGTATTGACTTTGACATTATATTATGTATAAAAGCATAGTATAAAATATGTAAGTCGGAATAATCAGCCAATCTGACTAGGTTCGACGGTATCTTCCTAGTAATCGTATTACTGGGGTCGGACGCTAAAACTCCGCGCCCAGCTGTCCTGAGGGTGACAAACTCATACTTTATTCACTTATGTACCAGTAGCCGACTGTGACGTCAATGATGGCGGTAATTCTATGCTCTGTTGCCTTCTTCCTTGTAAGGGAAATAATTATGTTACCGTAGTACGATATTATTTAAAAAAAAAAACTTTTTCATAAAAATGTAACCGCCTTAAAAAAAAACACAAAAAAGTGTAAAATAATCTACAAAATAACTTTTCTTTCGGAAATCGGTGCCTCTGTTTTTTTTTTCGTTGTCTTTTTAGCCACCGACATCCGAAAGAAAAAATATTTTGTAGATTATTTTACACTTTTTTATGTTTTTTTTTTGAAGACGGTTACATTTTTTTTTTTGAAAAAGTTATTATTTTACTGTTTTTAGTTTAAATAGGTATTCAACCCGAATTTTTGTCAAGAACATCATTCTCTTACATGCACTAGAATTTTGGAATCCTTTGCACCGGTAATTTCGTCACATTCACAAACACCCAGAAAGTTTCTGACAAACAATAACTAGTTACAAAAACGTTTTTTTATTTATACGTTTAAAAGTACTCATCGTAGATACTTTATACAACCAATTTCCAAAATAAATATTATTCAAAAAAGGGAAACCGGACGACCTAGGCAACTCATAAGAAAGAAAATACAACGTTACCCTTTATTTTCAAGAGCTATAATGAACATAAATATTTATAGCACTTTATTATTTTTTCGTAATTACGGGGTAAAATGTTGTATGTTATTGTATTATGTATAATGAACAATTCAACTCATAATGGGAGAAGTTTTCAGCACTCATTATCATCTGCCTAGCCTTTACCCAATTATGTTGGAGTTAGCGTCCAGACGAACCGGATATTTTACATGGAGCGACTGCCTATTTTACCTTCACAGCTCAGTAACTGGATAATACGATACCCCTTTGGTTTTCAGAATTTAGAGTTTCTCACTAAAAGACTTACGTCTAACGCGACGCGAGATCGAATTGTATCGATTGACGATACCGGTCAGATATCACACAAGCGTCCGGCCAAAGAAAATGGATGGACAATCGCTAGTGTTTGCTAATGGAGTCGCACGGATTGACGATATCGCTCACAGCTCTCCTCGATTTCGAATTGCATGTACGTCCTAATGACAACACACATGATTCTCTGTTCAAAATTCGATTGCGCATCATGTGTGACATCTTTTGTCTTGGTTTGCAGCGCCTTTATGTCGTAGTAGTAAGGTGGATTTTTGTAGTTCATGGTCGAATTGCATAGCATCGCTCCATTAGTAAATACGTGCAACTTAAATCGGCAATTAACTCGATATCGCACAAACAGTAATGACTGTCAAAGATCTATAATTGACAGCCGGGACAAACGGCTTTAGAGTCCATGAATTAGTGCAATAACATAGATAACATAGATATACTAGCGCCGCGTTAAGAGGTCATGGCTACGTGCTTTTTAGATAGAAACAATCTCGACAAACACGGCTAAAGCTGGAAGATTGGTAATTATTTAGCCACGAAGTTTTCAGCAACTCATTAAAACAAAACAAAATTGTGCGATACAGATAGGGATGTACCGCGATCAGGGGTTAACGGGGCGCTAAACAGTGTTGTGCCTCGTTGACCCCGACGAGCCCTGTAACCTCGTTGACCCATCCGTCGCGCACGGACGCACAGAAGCGCGGACAGCGCACTACGAGACATTTTCAATCAATTTGCTGTGTCTTTCGATAAAAGTAGGACGTAGGTTCCTTATTATGTGGACTCTTTCATAAAAAACTACTGACATTATTGTAAGCAGTTCAGTACACATGCAGAAACTATAATTAGGTACGATCTGAATTAAAATATTGACTACTTTTATTCAAAAATACGATCCTGTGAGAAAATTACAGAAATCTATGCGAGCGTATCCATTGCCATAACATAAGCGAGTACGATCGCTATTAATTGAGAGTATTATAGCAAATATTCACCGGAATTTAATTATTATTTTCAAAGGACTTTACTTTACTAACGTCAGTGTTCTTTATAGCTAAAATAACTAATAAATAACTAATTAAATCGTATTATAAATTAATGTTCTATTAATATATTTATAAGTTTAATTAAGTTATTCCGTATATTTAATTAAAGCAATCCTACTACTATTATAAAGGCGAAAGTTTGTAAGTATGGATGTATGGATGTTTGTTACTCTTTCACGCAAAAACCACCGAACGGATTTGGCTAAAATTTGGTACACAGATAGTTTATAACCTGGATTAACATATAGTTTTTATCCCGATTTTATGTTCCCGTGGGATAATTTTCGAGTTGTAGCGGGTGAAGCCGCTGGCAACAGCTAGTTAATTATAATTAGGTAGAAAAAACCTTAAAAAAACAAACTTGTTTTATGAGACTTTCTTTCTTATCTTTCGTAAAAGCCGGCTCTACAGCTACACTACAGCGACACCAACATATTTATTAATTTAAAATTAACAATTTCCGATTAATAAACCAACAATCAAAACGTAACATTCAACTCTCTAACTTAGAATTAAGGCAACTATTTGTTCGTACAGCTTAACTGTTGGAAACAGTAAACAGGGCCAGTTAGAGTGGAGGGGTGCGACAGGGGGAGGGGGTGTGCGGTCACGGCCAGGACACGAACTTGAGAACCAATAGATACGAAACAAGATACTTAAATAATAATTTATCTACTAGTACCCACGTAGGAAGCCTAGATAACTGAAGAATTCATATTCAAAAGACAACGCATATCTTGTCCGATTCATTTTCAGATTACTGATAAACATCCGTCTTACTACAAAAAAGTAAAACCTTTTTGTTTTGTTGATTTGAAGGCACGATTGTCGCAGTGGTTGAGCGATTGAGCATGGAGTAAATATTGTACGTGTGTTTGTGTTTTTGAGTTTATAATTTGGTGTAAACGCACCCACGATACAGGAGGATTTCCTAATTTTTTTTTTGACAACGTTTTTCTAAGACTGCATCCGTCGTACCACAAAAAGCTTAAAATGTATGGAAGACTTGTCTAAAAAATAATTCCAAAACAACCTTTATATTAACGTCAAATGCCGTTTTGAAGTTGACAGTTTTTTTTAGACATTTAGTGTTTTTGTAGTATGACCAAGTACGACCGTTTATATGAAATTTCAAAACTTTACGTGATGCCTAAACTGAGAAGGGGTGTGCGACTGAAGGCATAATTTAGCATACAAAAGAGAAAATTCCAAAGCTAAAGGACTCGAGAGCCTTATCTATTAAATCAGGTCAAGGGTTTTATCAGAAAAAAAATGAGGATGCTTGAGACAACAAAGCAAGTAATTAATAATTTTATCCTTAATTAATTATGAGATACTTCTAAACCAGAACCAGAATACTCGTTGAAACATATTATTTTACTCATTCCAACTATTGTAAACTGAACTACAAAACTACTAACTATTCGACAATTTGTTACCGGCAACGCCATCTATGCACAGATAAACATACTAGCAAGTTGAGCACCGGACTGGAAAACAAGGGTTGAGGGAAATAGATGAACAGTAGCGACATACGACGGCGAGTAGCGAAACTATATAGAAAAGTTACTTTATATACTGTAAAGATGGTGTTGTTTCTACGAAGATATTGTTAGTTACTTTTAATGGAAATGATTCGATAAGAGCAGGGACCAGTTTCAGAACCATAATTTTCTTCCAAAAAAGAATGAACACTTACTAACACAGCTACTGATAAAAACATTACTAGATTCATTCTTACAGGTCTACAGTAATAAAGGTGATAGTAACAACTTTTCGCTTTGCAGTGTATTTATTTGCGTTGTTTTATATACATACATGCATATATTTAAATATAAATGCATATATAAATACGTGCATTTACTTAAATACGAGTAGTGTATGCGAGGGCATTTAGATAGCATTTAAAAATGGTGTTTGTAAATATGAATTTCTATGTTTGTAAACGCAACCACATGACAGGGAAATCCTAATGTCGGACCACGTTTCTTTAACAAAACAATAGAAATATTTTAAGCACATAAACGTACGGAAGATGAGTTCAAGCAATAGGATTTGAGTGATAGATAAACCTAATAGTAAAAGTTTTAAATGTTTATTTAAACACACGCTGTGTTTGCTACCGCTCACGCTGTGGGTTAGGTAGGGTTAGCGCACGGGTTTCGCTCACGTATTTTGTATAGATCTAGTTCCAATGCTAGACTGACCTATACACACACCTGAACCTCATAAAATATATTAAACATTTTTTAATTTTTTGACTACGTTTCTTGTTTTAAAATGGAGAACAGAGTCATTGAGTCGAAACCAAAATAATTTATTATTCAGGTTATTCGATTAGCAAAACATCTATAAGAAGGATAAATAATACTTGTATGCCTACTTATTTAGGCATACAAGTATTAGTATTTTATGCTTCAACTAACCGAGTGTGTCTAGATAACCAACATAAAAAAGGTAAGGCATAATACCATCAATTTCCATAAATAAATGGTTTATTTCGGCACCTCCGTAATGCGGCCCCAGGGCTCACAAAGTTAATTTATTTACCTTAACTCTGTTACAGTTTGTCGCCTTCCGTGAGCACTGGCAATTTCCGGCATTCAATTAAATTTCTTGATAATTTGGAGAGTTCTAAGAATTAAGAATTTAAATAATAATTGAAATTCCAATCATAGTAACAGTACCTAATGCAGCCGCAGAATATCCACTGCTGAACATAGGTGCTGCCAAACCCATTTAATTCACACCTCGATTAAGTACATAGGTGTTTTAAAATGCCTATGCCTAAAATTTTAAATTAAGACTTTACGTTTTCTGTATGAAGACTTCCCGGATGAAACCCGAGAATTTTGAGAATTTATTACAGCCGGTTTGATTTGTAAAACGTCTCATTACACAAATAAAACGGAACGTGACCAGTATTATATCTAAATTGCGTTCAAAAACCGCCACTGCAATATTATAATCTCTTGAAATAATTATCGTTATTAAAGACACTAACAGTTCATAAAACGGTTGCGTTTCTTCGCCCTTTGCTGAAAATTTCACGAAGGCATTATTTTTAAAGCTCGACATTACCACCAGATGGGTAATTTCCACATTATCCCTTACATCATCATTATACTCGACCCTTACTTACAATCTTGAGTCAAGTTGAGCGTTAACTTGAGGCGCGCTCAAGTTTCAAACTGCGCTTAGTTTTAATCTGCGCCTTTGTTTGTAACTCGGCGAGATATTGTTACTTATCGCCAAGTGACAGTTAAGTTAACACTCTTGTGCGTAACTTTATGATAGCAAGTTGAAAATATTGTAGAATTCTTGAGAATTATGGAAAGTTGCGAAGGTTTTTTGTGTTGTAGTATTCTGATGATATTTAGAACTTTTCTCGTACCTATTAATATTTTGAATGGTGAGATTTATTTAAAGATATCTATAGAATAACCAATACAATATCGTTCTTTACTTATTTTCGGATTTTATTTGTAGTGTCGTTGTTTGATTTGTATTGCCAACTGTTTAGCTCTCATAATCTTTACTCGAATGACTGACAAAAAATCACTGGTGAATTGATCTCTAGTCACAACGCTTTCTTTAACTAAAATATGATTGTAAAAGTAAATGTAAATCAGTATTTAAATTTATAATAATTAGATTACTATATAAAATTTTTCACATTTCCTTCTATATATTTAAAGTAATTAAGCCTTGAAAGAACTTCTTTAGAAATAAAACGAGTAGTGGGTTCACCGTACGCCAAGCGAAAACAAACATAACTAAATACCTAACCACAGTTTCAATAAGTAAAAACCCCTCCACTTAACACGCTCGACTCTCTCTTACTTTAGCAAGCTTGAAAAACCCGGAGTGTTCCGTCTCGCCCCTGTTCCGCAATCGTTCATGCCTCGTTCCGTGGATTTCATTTCTTTATAACATAAAATAAAACTTTACTACCGTTTTTTGTCGTTGAAAATATTTGATACCGTTTTTATCGGCGGTCGAGTAAAGCTGCGTGAAGTAAAATACCGAACGCGGAATTATTACCGAGAAACATGGCTACTGATGGCTTGCAGACCTTCTTAATGAGTGGGGCGGTTAATCTATGGGTGTAGTTTATGATTTCAAGTACTCACTTACTTTTATAAGTTGAATTATTGTTTTATTAAGTAACTGAATTTTTTGGATTTAAAATACGTTTTCATAAAGATTAAATTATGCCACTTTTTTTCAGTAATCCTACTAACGCAGATAAGATTGGCTAAGTGTCTGATTAAACGCGTCTTGTGATGTTTGTAGGCCTAAAACCAGTAAACAAGATGTTGTGAATATTTTTTTCAATCTTCCCTGAGCTAATAACAGAATATAAGGTAGGAATAACAGAATACAAGGTGGTAATATTTTCCATTAGGTAGAGGCATTTCCCAGAACCGCGTGAGCCCCACTGTGATGTAAATTACTTACGCGTGGATTATTCGTTTTTCAATTATTATTAATCGTCCGAAAGTAATAAAATCCCAAAAAGATAAACCACCATTTTTATTCTACATCGTTTTATTCAAAATCAGTGATCGAAAAAAGTAATTATTCGAACAATGAAACGGTTTAATGAAATAACAGAATTATTAGATCTGCGCTTCGATTTATGCTTTCAATTTGACACAAAATTAAAAGGCTATGTTTACTCTGATATCAGCATTTTTTCCCCATGGTTGTTGTTAAAAAATAAGCATTTTCGCAGTTGAATTGATTTCAGTGTTGATTTTTTGATTTTATTATTTCACATTGTATACGTGTAACGTTAAATGCGCAAACCTCTCGTGGGGTATCTCAGCCCATGTTACTGAACAATGTTTATTCTAAGACATTTCGAAATTCACAAAAAAACAGATTTTTAATACCTACTGATGGGCCCGATCAATTTCTCATTTTGTATGAAAAACCGATGTTTTTTGCGAATTTCCAAAAGTCTTACAACATTGTTCAATAACATGGTACCCCACGAGGGGTTTTGCGCATTTAACGTTATACGTTGTATACTATAGAAAAAGAATAATAATGAGTCACAAACTCACAATCGTTTCTCTCTTATCTTAGTTAAATTTAAAACTGTGATTTTTAAGAATGATTTCAGAAAATAATATATATGAAATCACTTTTTTCAATGAACGAACTTAAATGCGGTACTTTATCAATGAACTCCACTCACCCCCATTTTGTGAAAGCTTTTCCTGATACGACGACGTGGAAAGTGTTTCGTGTTCGTGACACGACAATATTTCTCGACAAGAATGTGAATTGTCGTAATAGTGTCGTCATCGTGTCGACAGAGGATTTGATTGTGATGGACGCTGTGGGTGACACACTGTCAGACGCTTCATTTGATTTCTGATAGATGTTTTAGGTACTGAATAGGCTAGTTTCCTAAAAAAATGTAATTAGTCCGTCTTTTAGATTATTCAAAAATAAGGGACACGTATTTTTTTATTTGTAAGTTAGACCAAAAATGACAAAGATATAGCCTATTAAAGTTACGTGTGACGTCACGATGCGTGGCATTTTTCGCGCAGAGTGACGTCACAGGTAACTTAAATAGGCTATTATCTTTGTTCTTTTTTGTTTAATCGAAAAAAGAAAAAATACGTGTCCAATATTTTTTTATAATCTAAAATACGGACTAAATAGAATGTAATTATTTTGACCCTGGAAACTACCCTATTGGAGTAATATTCGGCTTACAAGAAACTAATTTGTTTTAGAAAGCTCTAATATTGCAGGCACAAGTTCATGAAACATTCTTATTCTAATTAGGTTAACACTTTACTGATATAATCAATTAAAACTAAAAAATACTAATAAAAAAGGCTTGCGTATAAAATAAACGATAAGTTTTTTCATAGCGATATAACCTTGATAAGTGTTATAATCTTTTAATTAGCAGTACCTACTTGTTCGTGTTAAGTAAATTCAGTTCTATTTTGTACTTGTTGACATGAAAACTCAGTAACATTTAAGTAATTAAGGGCGGCCAACCCGTCTATCTTTTCATACAAACGCTCGTACGTGATTATGGCGTTGTAACAGATATTTCTTTCAAACTTTTGAACTAATAGGCATCTTGTGCACTATATCTAGGTTTCTATCAAAACGCGAAATCAAAATTTTAAGAAACAAATTCAGTACAAACCTCCAAAAATCTGCTTTTTTGCACAAATTTTATGTGATGTTTGGGCGTTTATAATGTACTTATTAATTGTAACCGGAAAGAAATATTTGCATAGAAACCTTGCAAATGTAATGGAGTTTCTAAATGCAAATTTTTTTTTTCATAATCTTATAAGGCTTACGAATAAACACGTATTTCTTGGAACAAGTTTTATGAAACTTCCGCACACTATTTTCCTTTTAATGTTGTCGCGTTCTCACTTGCGTGTTAGCTATGTGGCGGTAAGAGGTAAGCAGGGGCCGAGTCGAGCGGGGACGGGTTTGCCTCTTGTTCTGGATGAAACAACAAGCTTTTTGACCATGCTCGCGTTGTCGTTCGTCGGATCGGGAAGGGCCCTCTTAATGGGAAAATAGTAGTTACGAAATGGGTAAAACATCACAACAAAAATTACATTAAATAATGGCGTGCGTATACAGGCTGATTTTTTAGTCACCATCCAAATTTTAATATATTAATCTTTGGCGGAAATCATTGAATACGTGTTTTTTCTTTTTGTATCACTCAATACAAAAATATCGAGATATCACGTCTCAATGTTATCTATATATATGGACGGTGGTAAAAAAGTCACCCTGTATAGTATGGAATAAATTTAGCCACGAAAATCCTCTAAAATATTATAATCAACCGAATACAATTTCTCGCATTAACCTAGATCCAGAAACTTTTCGCGCAGAAAATTAATTTGGAGCAAATAATAATAATCATTGACTGGCTCGCCTTCGACTCGATTATCTGAAGAATTTCAGAATGTACTGCGATGGCTTCCGTAGTCGTTACCAAGTTAGAAGGTGAGCAGAGTTGTAAATTAATTATTTTATTGCATTAAATGAAGGTTGAAGTTTATCGACAATAAGTGGAAGAATAGGAAAGTATGAAAGTTATGTAATTTTTACCGACTTTCAATAAGAAAAAAACCGGCCAAGTGCGTGTCGGGCCACGCAGTGTAGAGTTCCGTAGTTGCCCATCAAAATACTTATGCGAACTAACTAAACTGATTCGCTGAATTTAATTTTAAAAAGAAGAATTTTCAAAATCGGTCCAGGAGTCTTTGAGAAATCAGGGAAAATACATAAGAAAAAAGATTACGACGAATTTAAAACCTCCTCCTTTTTAGGGTTCCGTAGTCAACAAGGAACCCTTATAGTTTCGCCATGTCCGTCCGTCCGTCCGTCCGTCCGTCCGTCCGTCCGTCCGTCCGTCCGTCCGTCCGTCCGTCCGTCTGTCCGCAGTTTAGCTCAGAGACGCACAGTACTAGAGAGCTGTAATTTGGTGTAAATATACGGATTTGTTGTGCCGAAAAAGTGGTAAAATAAAATCTCGAAAAATATTTTTTTTTTTAGGGTACCTCCAGTACTTACACGTAAAGTGAGGATTTTTTTTTTCTCGCGTACCCCTTAGTGTGGGGTATCATTAAATAGGCCTTTAAAAAATAATGCGAGTCTCCATTAACAATTTTTTGATAAAAAAATTTGTTTGTGAACTATTAAGCTTTAAAGTGCTAAATTTTGCTCGATTCGAGTGTCCCCCCCCTCTACCAGCTAAACGGTTATGTTTGGGGGTGTGAAAAAATTCACAATAGTAGTATATATAACGAAGTTTAAAAGAAAATTATCACGACTAAGTAGGCTTTACAACTTTACGAGTAATAGTCGACCAACTTATAAAATGTACTTGATATCATATTTTCTTAAACAAAATGTATCGGAGACAACTGCAAATGTAAGTTTGTCAACTTTATTTTTACAGCTTTTATAGGTATGTTTTTTGGGGATAGGTAGGTTTTTATCGTCAATTATTTTTAACTAAATTCAAAAAAAGGAGGAGGTTCTAAATTCGTTGTAATCTTTTTTCTTATGTATTTTCCCCGATTTCTCAAAGACTCCTGGACCAATTTTGAAAATTCTTCTTTTTAAAATTAAATTCAGCGAATCAGTTTAGTTAGTTCGCATAAGTATTTTGATGGGCAACTACGGAACCCTACACTGTGCGTGGCCCGACACGCACTTGGCCGGTTTTTTTGAAGTTAGTTAAAAATAGTTGACGATAAAAACCTACCTATCCCCAAAAAACATACCGTAAAACATAGGTACCTATTAAAGTTGTAAAAATGAAGTTGACAAACTTACATTTGCAGTTGAAGAGCATGTTCTCCGATACATTTTGTTTAAGAAAACATATTATCCAAGTAGGTACATTTTATAAGTTGGTCGACTATTACTCGTAAAGTTGTAAGCCTTTTTTTTAAAGGCCTATTTAATTATACCCCACACTAAGGGGTACGCGAGAAAAAAAAAACCTCACTTTACGTGTACAGAAGGTACCCTAAAAAAAAGATTTTACGAGATTTTATTTTACCACTTTTTTGGCACAACAAATCCGTATATTTACACCAAATTACAGCTCTCTAGTACTGTGCGCCTCTGAGCTAAACTGCGGACAGACGGACGGACGGACGGACATGGCGAAACTATAAGGGTTCCTTGTTGACTACGGAACCCTAAAAAATGGTGTTTGTGTGCATGTTTTTTTTCTCTTGTTGTATACCCTCGAGAAAGCGCTAAGCTCTTACTTATAAAAACTTGTGTTGCTTAGCTACCGATTAAGGGTCTATAGTACTTCAGTATAATCTTACTCGCTCGCACTTGCATGTACCACGCACTATTGCTTGCTCTTTCTTTTAGCTGTCTAAACGCAAATCTATTTATTTTATTTATTGTTCAATTTAGAGGTAACTTTGGGATTTTTTTCTATCGAGAAAATTTTATGGAATCATGTTTTCGCCAAACATAAGACCTCACATTAGTCCTCAACTTTACCATAATATATTTATTTCAAAATTAATGCTGTAATATTTTCGGCGTATCGCAGGTTTCTGCTAAGCCATTTGAGGTAGTATAGGCTCTTAAATATCACCTGTCCTTGTCATTTCTATTTCAATTAATAGAGGTGGCAAGTGAATTAAGAGTTAGGATAAGTAACGTCTAATCAATGTTTATAAGTAAGGCCCTTAGTCTCTCTCCATTATTTTTAAACTGGCAGACACTCGTTTCATTATTCAAACTGGATTAAGTAAATCACAGTTAATCAGATTTGTAGATTTTTACAACAATTTTTACACTGGATCGATCCCAACTCGATACAATGTGATATGACGATATCTGATCTGATCTACTCTAGTTGCAAGTGATGTTGATACCGTGTACTGCTTATTGTGTGTGTGGTGTAATATATCAGTTCATAATTTAATTTATTAAGATATACAGAAGCTCGCTTACCTCAGCAGTATATCTGTTGTTCCCCTTCCCCCCCTTCCCGTGCTCGGGGGAGTGACGCAGCCCCTTCGTGTCGATCTGCACGTTCGTTTGCATCCTGCGCCGGCGCACTATCACCCGCACACACTACTCTAGCGCACTAGTGTACTTGCTAACTTCTTATCCTAGCGCACGCTGTAGGTATATTACTTACGGCCCTATTAGGGACACACGAAACTTTCAATAAAACACATTGGCGCTCTAGTCCACACGAGTCACTGAGCTCTGTCTATCTCTTTTATTTTGGGTTTTCATGGAAATGTTCATGACTTAGTTAAGTGTCCAACATTGTTTTTCGCGGCTGTAGCTACAATTCACTGAATAAAATAAAAGGTTTAATTCACTGTCTCACAAATAACGTCAAAGTTCACATCAACTGTTTATATTTTTAAATTTACAACGGCTTTACCCCATTCCCATTGTGTAGTTTTACGAGGTGTGCTCAAAGGTGCATTTCCACCGCCCGCAGCGCTTTACAGCGCTTTTACGACTCTTACACGATTTCATTTGCACCTTAACTGCGCACTTTTACACACTTTATCGTATTTCAACGCGGTTTCATTTATATGGAAGTGTTCAATGATGTGGTTATAGACCTGAAACAAACAAAGATCATTGTTACTCATGATCATACATACATTAATATACTTATGGTCATGTGATGCCCGTAACAATATGTATACTGTCAGCATGATTACTATTTTCATATTTTTAAATAACACATTTTGGAGGTACAGACACCAACATGTCAACCTACCCGAAACTGTTAAATTTTACCAATCGAACAACCTTCCACTATAATTATGATAAGGTTGAAAATCTATTGCAGTTTCACAACATGGTGTAGGTTAAGGGCTGTAGGCTATAATCCATTTTAATAATATTTTATCTTTTATAATCTTAAAACTGCTTCAGCAGTGATAACATTCTACTAATACGACGTGATGAGTCACATGTCACGTCGTAGCAACTGATTGTTACGCCCGTAGCAAAAGATTGCTACGCCGCCGCTGTAGCAAAGGGTTGCTACGCCGTAGCAAAGAATTGCTACGCCGTAGCAAATTATTGATACGGAGCAATCCTGAAATTGAACTTTTACTGAGTTTGTAGTGGATTTCTGTGTGCGCTGTGTGCTGACTAAAATCGACGGCATCCTTCAGTAGCCCTTTACGTAACGGGTCCAAGTTAGCTGATAAAACAGTTCCGCGGTCCCAGCGCTCTAAGGGGGGCTCCGTCAGATTGCTGTCAGCTCTATAAGGCACGCGTGGAACACGACGCGCCGCGCCGTCGACCTGGCAATGTTCTTTGATCGGAACGTAAAGGGATATTGAGTCACCCATTAGTCGTACCGCCCGCATGCCCGCTGCCCTGCAACGGTGGCCGGAATATCGCACATTTACTGCTTAAAATAAAACATGGTCACAATCACTTAAGGTCTAACACAGCAAAATGTTTCATTTTCGTCAAATACTTCAAATACGTCGTAAAGTACTGCTTTTCAGAACAAATGTTATCTTGGTGCAAGTCACAGTTCGCTTCATTTATAGTAACTGATGTTGCTACATCTTAAAAAACAGAGCATTAGTTGCTCGTCTCGACTATATAAGTCGCATCTTAGTAAAGACATTTATTTGATTAAATGGAGTTTACACCTGTATTGAAAAATAGTGTGCGTTGGTTCTAGAGAAATGAAATGAACATTTCAGTCCACTATTTTCGATCTAAAATCAAATTATTTATTTCAGCCCTTTGGTACAGTCCAAGTTACAGATAGGAAACAGTTCCGCTTAGCGAATAGGGGGGCTTTCAAGATTGCTGAGAAGGTAAGCAATACAATTTTACAATCTGATGTCAACATGTTGAATGTTCTCATGATCGGACGGCGAGTCGCCCATTAGTCGCCGTCCGCATGCCCGCGCCTACGGTGGCCGGATATCGCACATTTACTGTCTTAACATTCATAATCATCCCAACAACACGGCACAATTTTCGCTTTCGTCAAATACTTCAAATACTCGTAGTACTTGCTCTTAGAACAAAGTTATCTTGGTGCGTCACAGTTCGCTTCATATTAACGATGTTGTTTACAGAGCATTAGTTGCCGTTCGCTATACAATCGCATCTCAGTGAGAATATTTGAAAACATTATATAAAATCAAGTTTCGTTGGTTCTAGAAAATTAAAAGCATTTTGATAAGTTAATTTTGTTGAAATTGTTCAAAGTAACTCTGTTTACACCAAGGTTCGTAATACTTAATTGGATCATCGGCGGACAAAATATGTTCATAGCTTCGTTTTCATTAAAACAAGATCGTTCAATATGTACAGACGGATCGCTCTTTTGAGGCAGCTCTCCGATTTTATTATTATTATGTACAGATGCCAGCTACGAGAGATCAACCTACCTCAATCTGTCTTCAACAGATTTTCAGCCTTATCACAATATTGGGAAGGTTAATGTGGGATTGGTAACATATGACATATTCCATTTAGGTTCCAGGGTCACGGTTACCCGATGAGACAGTCCCGCGACCCCAGCAGGGTCAATCCGACAAAGTAACTCCGCTTTGTCAGCGTACACTTTTTTAGGGAACCTCCTCTGCGAGTAAAGAAGAAGGATCGATTAGTTTTCGTTCGCGTACCACAGAGGTCTTTGAAAAGTTATTTGCAGGTTTGTGAAAATTTGAAATGTATCAGTTAAGCATCCGACTGTGTAACAGGTATTAAGCTATGAAGTACTTATTTTATTTTTACGATTGTGTGCATATTGTCTAGTACGCTTAATAATTGTTTTGGATGTGTAAAAAAATAAAATATATACTGTAAAGTCAGAATTACAAAAATATCGACTGATGACGTAATTGTATCATTCGTTATGGACAGCCAATCCCTCAGTGACATCATACTACAAGTTCAGTGCTCTTATTTACATAAAATATTGGCTACAAAGCTGATAAACTGTTCAATAATAAAACACGAACAAAAGTTATTCTTGACTCTGAAAGAAATCTAAAAATTCTACAGAAGTCAGAAAAATATCAATGCTAAAACCCTCAAGATCTTTTTATGTTAACTTTAATCACTTACTCAACTTAGTAAAAAGTCGAGACGCAGAACTTACATCTTTAAAAAGTCGAATTCTTAGAATGAGTTCTACTTTTTATAGATGTGACGAGTTATATATTATTTTAAAGTGATAATACTGTTTCATTTTCGTGATGGTGATCACTTTATTAAATTGTGAAGCTTTCAGTATAATGAAGTGTAGTTCCTTATTGAGACCACTAGACCAATATCAGTAGTAGCTGGTACTAGCGTGTCGCACATGATTATGTATTCCGTCGAGAAGGCAGGACGCTTGGAAATGTGCGAGACGTTGCATGCGGGTGAGGTGACCATACATCATAGGAAACGTAGTTTTATTTTTTCCATTTTTTTTTGTAATGAAAGCTTCTTTAGCGGCGTTTTACACTTTTTTGTAATGGGTAAGAAATGTCAACCCGTGACACACTGCACAGCAGACGATCTCTCAGCCACTGCGCCACCCATGCCACGCACACTCGTTTACCGGGGTTACCCAGGTTGATTGTGTGTTTGATATTTGTGTTTATATACCTATATTTGTTAACACACCTACGACACAGGAAGAAATTCCAAAGATGTAGAAACATTTCAAACAAAAAAATAAATTACAATACAATGCAAACGCATGTTACCTAAGCGTGGCAAAGGTCTCGCTCCGAAGTTCCATAATGTAGTAATTACATCGTTATAAACATGAGAGCGACCAATAACTGCTGCGGTTCAGGTAATTGTTCCATTTTAATACCAATTATGTCATTGAAGGTTGCTTTAATAATGTGCTTGTGACAAAATACTCCCGAGAGAGCAATAACCAACATGTTTTTTACAAACAAAAAGGCATATTGTTAATTCACCGTAATTCCATTGGTTGGTTCGATTAAAAGAGTTTGCTATTATGATACAGGTGACGTTTCCCAGTTTGATATTTCGAATCTGAATGTTTCTTTATGATGGATTTACTATACATATATGATTCAAGGTGTTGGTGTTATCCTTGACTTCAGCCTGTGAGCAGCTCTTTCGTATTATTCTGTTGGTCTAGTGGTTAGTAACCCTGACTACTATGCCGGAGGTCGTGGGTTCGATTCCCACCCAGGACAAAAGTTTGTGTGATGAGCACGATCATTTGTTCTGTGTCTGGGTGTAATTTATCTATAATATGTATGTATTCAGAAATATATAAGTATGTTTATCAGTTGTCTAGTACCCATAACACAAGCTCTGCTTAGCTTGGGACTGGATGGCGTTGTGTGATAGTTGTGGAATATTATATTATATTATGTAACAATTTTGCTGTCACTTCTGTGGATGGGTGAGCAATGGTAAGGAACGTTTGTCTAGGTCTATCTTTGGATAGATCCCCATAGTTGAAGTTGAAGTAAAAGTCCAAGTCAGAGTCAAAGTCAGAGTCATAGTCAAAGTCAAAAGTAAACTTAGATGTCGAGTGTTCCACGTCATTAAGAAGAAGAAGAAGACATGCTCGTTTTTTGTATATCAATTTCAACTATCGTGTGGTCACAGGAGTCGCGTGACCGAGCTCTACAGAGGCCAGCGGTATATTATCTGTGAACCGATCGCAATAGCTTCCGTCTTCCCGTCGAGTTTAAGAAACACGCATTATGTACATTCAGAAATGTTCTACACTTAAGAATGCGTGTCGATGTTGCTGTGTTTGAAATTGGACCCTCGTGTCAGATGACCGGGAGTTTCTTACTGTATCAAGAAAAACTAGTTCAACGGATTTGAATTACGGAGCATAATGTTATACATAGGATTCATAACGGTAATATAATCTCGTGGGATGATTTTCGATCTCCGATGACGAAGCCGCGGGCAAATTAATTGGTACCTAATAAAAATCTTTAATTCATTGACAGAAAAAGCATAGTCTACATTGTTGTGCGAACGGCCTGACAACTCGACACTTGAACACTAATGCTTGTTTGTCACTAATAAAATAAACGTTTGTATGAACATTAAAAATCTAAGTACTATTGGAAAAATTAACGGCAAGCCGTTACTGTGGCCCTAACGTAAAAAATTCAACTTAGATTAAAGGTTAAATTGAGCCATATTCCTCCTCTAACACATACTGTCGAGTGATCACTCTCTCAGCCAAGTGTAACGTGACAGAGTGCGTGTCGTCCCTCCGTCCTCTCATAATATTACACCAGCTGCGATCAAATGTACGATCTGAGGATCAAACAGATTCATCTAAACGAATGTTACACAAGAAGTGGCCAACCCCCGTGAATTGAACCTTTTGGAACAACGAAATGCTGTATTATTAGTTTATAATGTTACCACTTTTCTCTACATATAATAAAATCGTAGAGCTGTCATTCCTGTACATTGAATTTTTTTTTTTGTATTTTGTCGAGATAAGGAATCGATTCTGATGTCTGATCAACTTTTATTTTTTTTCGAATTTTTTTTATGTTTTTTTTGGTTTGTTCTATCTCCGAAACTACTGTTAAGTTGTCGATCAAATTTTCCTGAAATATTCCTAATAATATGCTTTTGTAAATAGGCTGTATCTTATTACGCTATTTTCCGTAGGAGACAAGCAAATTTGAATTATGTTGTTTTTTATGTTTGTTGGGAGTTGGAAGCTAAACCACTGGATATTATTTATTCAATTTTTCCTCAAATATTCCTTAAATTGCTCTTCAATTAATAGGATATGTATGATAACGCTATTCCCCTTGGGGGATTAGCAATGTTATAATGTTGATTTTCAGTCATTTTTGACATTTGTATAAGAATCGCTATTTGAAAATTACTGTCAGCGGACCAGCCAGTTTGGGTGGTGACCTGCTTGACTTTCGTGCAACGGGTCTCAGGATCAAATCTTGCATTATTCTTTTTCACTTTTTGTGGATTTTATTTATCCTGTGAGAGTTTCAAATAATTAAAAACAAGTTAACGTTTATTTCAATATAATTTAAATTGCAATTTGAATTTTTTCTAATATTTTTCAGTAGTTCTCTTCTTCAGTAGTTCTAGGACAAATAATAATAAATCTGCGCTGATTTAAATTGTAGGTAGGTAAGTTGGATATTATTTTAAACACAATTTATTGTTACGATAATAAATTATACTAATTGCAGCGATACTGTAAATCGACCAAACATGATAGTCTAATGTTTAAGATAAACACGGATCTTTGAAATTAATGTCGCTCAAACAAGAACGTTTCCTGTGCAAACTATGTACCTACGTATAACATTATTGATCTAAACTAATATTATGAATGCAAGTATGTTTGTTTTTTACCTTTTCACGCAAACTATACCTACTGAATCGATCGTCCTAAAATTTTGCGTATTTACATTGTCAGGAGTATAGACACTGAATACAGGGTACCTTTCATCCCCTAAAATAGAAGAGAGCTGTTGCCGAGAAAAACAAATATACGTTCATATTCCAGATGGCGCCACTTACACGATCCGTATTGTTTCTCAAATTCTAAATTAACGCAAGCGAAGCCGCGGGCAAACACTAGTTTATAATAAAACGTTTTACAGAACGGTCGGCACTGTGGCTGAATATTTGCACTTTTGCGCTGCGTGTTATATGGGTTCGATTCACTCAAAACAAAAAATAAATTATGATCTTCAAGTACTTTTTCAGTTTATACGTTTTCTATGTTTTTATGCATCCAAGAAACTGGAGACATACTTAGTGTGCGACAACGTTTTAAAACCATAAAACTTGAGAGGTGTCAAGGGACACCTGGATGGAACGAAGTTACTGTATACACTCAAAAAAGTAACCGTCGCGACTCCACTCCACTTCACTCCACTCCGCTCCGCTCCACTCCACTCCACTCTTTGAGCTCTAGCACCCTTTCGCAACGCGCGATAAGGAACTTCGTTCCAAAAAGTGTCGTGACAACATTTCGTAAGATTTTTTTCCGTCTAGCCCCCTCTCACAAAACGCGATAAGGAACTTCGTTCCAATACAAATTACGAATTTTAATGTAACCATGTGTTTCGTAAAGAAACACGTGGAGCTTTTACTCGACACTCTTTTATACATCACTTAGCGGTTCATTAAACAGCATTTAGCACACACGTGACACACGCCTCCCGGCACGATGTGAGCGACGATCAATTATACATACAGCGCACGTCTCACTTATAACTAGTGCTGCTTCACACACGGCTCCTCTATTCTTTAGTTACATTGTAGGGGCATTAACCTGTGCTAACTAATATAGTGCTAGAAGATGGAACATTCTTGTATGGAGACTTGTCTTAGTTCCGTCAATTTTTCGAAATCGAACAGTTTAGAAAGTCCTGTGTCCTACTATACTTGTTCATAGGTACATACTATGAGAGCTATTTATTAAACGACTTCAAAATGGAGATGATTTTTATTATTAATTGAATAGTATAGCATAGTATAGAATAAAATAGGTCTTTATTTGCTTAGATTATTTAAATAAACTAATTATTAATCACCGGAAAAATATATCGCCAGAAGCTGGCCTTTCTTTATCGTGTTAAAATCATCTAATGAGTCCTCCACCAGGGCAGTGTTTCAATAGCAGTAAAATCTACGCTACGGTGTCCTTCATTCAATACCCTTTACGATCCGGGGTGACAGTAATTCGTTAGTCCCGCGACCCAAGAGCATACCTTAGTACCTATCTATAAATTGAAAATAATAATAATAATTTGTATCCCTTTCTACGAAAATTACGCGGATGAAAAAGAGTATACAAAGCGTTTTATTTTTTCAACTTTTATACTTTTGGCCACAATGATCCACCTCGTGGTCAGACCACTGCGGGGCCAGTGGTAAAATGGAATTATGCAAATAAGTCGAGCTCGCATACGTGCGGCCTTGTTGTCACCAGGACCCAAATGACACTGTTTGTTTGTAACATAATTCCCATATTGTACACTGGTACCAATGCTTGTAATTACTGTCCTTTGAAATGAAGGTTTCTACGAGTATGTACTACATAAATACCAAACTCGTGACAACTTTTTTTTTAACGGCAGTTGGTGCAGTGGTTGAGCGATTGGACTGCTGCGCTGCCTGTCGCGGGTTCAATTTTCGCACGGAGCATATATTGTATGATCTACAAGTAGTTGTTCCGGGTCTGGGCGTTTGTGTATGTGAGTTTATGTACTGAACTGTGACACCAAGACCACAATAAAGGGAAATTCGTTAACTAGCACGTTAATACGAAACTTGAAAGACTGTTATCGCGAAAATCAACAGAAAATGACGTTGTCATCAAATTGTAAAGGAATATACATAGTGTACAGATAAACTCAAAACTGGACTGTGTAGATAGTAGTGTGTTCTCATGAGGTAATTTCCAAGTTACCAACTTTCACATGGTTGGAGTCATCAGCACACGCTGTATATAAAGTACTATGATATTATAATATACCGCGTGTGTGGACACTAGCACGCTTCATTCATCATGTTCACAGCGCGTCGATCAATGGCGGGGGCTCGAGTAGAAGCCGCCACAGGGAGTTTGTTCAGTACGATGCAATTACTTGTATAATGTGTATTAAGGATTTTTTTAACATCAAACATGGTAAGAGCCTTCAGTTTATTAGCAAGTCAAATTGTCAAGACTATCCTGTTACTAAATACGAGTATTAGGTAACTCAAATAAATGTTAAACAATAAATCTACATTAATTTGAATGTTCTGTTGCGCTACGTCGTGGGTTCGATTTCTACATGGCTTGTTTATGATCTGCAAGTAGTTGTTCTGGGTCTGTGTGTTAGTGTATATAGGACTATAAAATGTTTATAAACGCACACAAAATTCAAGATAGTTTTAGTGTTAAAAAAAAACATATAAGTTTCCTGTAGAATGTTACCGGTATTAACATCTAAAAGTACAATAATGAACGCACGCACGATCAACAATTCGTAACATTACCAATAACTGCCTGTAAACAAAATAATAGTAACGGCAAGTAAATCTCTAATCAAAATTCCAAAGAAAACAAGCGAAGAACGAACCTATAACGATAGACATAGCTATACTGTACCGCAATAATAACAAATTATAGATAATAGTTTTACCGCTCACCGCTCCGCTTGCTCCGCTCGCTCGGCTCGCTCGGTATTTATTGGCAATATTCTCTCTGTTTCTTTCATCCGGCTCGAGCGAGCAATCAGTCGAGAGCGCAACAATTAAGCTAGCCGCAGACTGGCGCGGTGAATGGAGATACTTTGCGTGCAGACTAGGTAATAAATAGTAAAAAAAGTGGAGGACTTCGTGAATAGACTTTATCGCACTGTATCTAGTTTCATTTTGTACCGAAACTTCAATTAATATATCTACATTATTGTTATCAATCGATTAAGAACTATGCTCAATCCTCATAAATTCGAAATGTGATAGTGAATACAATAGGTTTAGTGAGCATGATATTCATGAGTAGTTAGATCTGATGAAATGTTATTGAATTTTTCCATCAATAGGAATAGACTCGCTTCTCATTTCATGGGATGATAACATAATTGTTAGTATTGTAAGTTGAAGGTAGGCTGCGACCTACCGGTGTGGCAGTCGAATACAAGCTATCGCTAAGCAAGTACGTGTCTCTTTGATTTCCTCTCTCCCCGCTCGCCCCCGACTAAACAATAATTTAAGGTAAGGTTGTATGAAAAGTCAGTAAGTTAAAAAGTAATCCATAACACTTCCGCATACGGGTAAGACAAGCGTGATATTTTATCATATTGTTTAATTAAATCTTCAGTGTTAAATAGTTACCAACACGTGTAGTACACACCTCTGCTAAAATTTGTAATCACTTTCATTACTTCTCCCGCTTCTCAAAAACTCAGTGCAAGTTTCTGATTGGTTTAATAAATAATTGCCAACCATAATGCGCCAACTTTACATAGTTATTAAGTTTGTAACATACGAATATCTAATAACACTATGCTAATAATATAAATACTGGAAAAGATTCAGAATTGATATTTGAGTTAATCAACAATCAAATCTCGTAGCAGCTTTGCTACGACGCGACGCGTCTACGACGTAGCGACATTGAGTGGCTACGGCGCGGCGTAGCGACATCGAGGGCCTACGGCGTAGCAAAATTCAAGCATAACTTTTTCTAAAATACATACGAATTCCGTACGTATTAAAGAAAAAGTAATTGTAAATAACATAGTAACAAGTAAACCTAATGGTAGCCATACACCATACTGCCTATTTTTGTCAATTCGGCATAAAACTGCCAATTTGCTCAAATACAATTGAACGTGTATGGGGGTGGAATGCCAATTTGATGGCATGACATGCCAATTTTGATAGGTCATCAAATCGTTTTTGACACAACGTCAAATCGGCAGCAGTGATGCCATCTTAGCAACTTCATAGATAGTTAGCCAATTTTATAAAGGTGCTAGAAAAAAAGCTAAAAAGTGTAACTTGTGGCTAAACTTTTTAGCTACTTTTCTACAGGGACGGTTAGGCCACGTACACACGGCGATTATTTTCCCGTATACCGTACACGAGATTTTATCGAATAGAGTTGACCAGTTTTAGGACAACTTTGCACGGTACACGGTAAAATATTATATTTCTCAAACACGGGATTTTCCCGTATGAACGCCGTTTAAACTATTTTTAAGTTTTCATTTGTGAACTGTTATTACTGCTCTATTCGATAAAATCTTGTATACAGTATACGGGAAAATAATCGCCATGTGAACGTGGCCATACCAGAAAAACTGAGGCTTTTCGCACACACATGGATCGCATGTACACTCGTAAAAAAAAGAGTTATTCATTTTATTTTAAACCAAAATACGATTGAAAACTTGAGAGGTGTCAAGGGACCACGAAAGCAAGTTAAAAAAAGGTTCATGCTATTTTCGACCTTAAACTTTTTTATCGTGTTAAAATCATTAAAGTAGTCCTAATGACATTTATGCAAACACCTGATTTTAATGAAGGAGCAATGTTAACGAATGAGAATGTGAGAAAAACAAACTAAATTTTAAATGTCGATAAGGTCGAAAATCGCTTGCACCACTTTTTTTAACTTGCAATCCTTAAGCAAATGTTTTCCGACCTTCAAGCGATTTTCGACCTTATTGACAACGATGCAAACACCGGATTTTAATGAAGAAGCAATGTTAACGAATGAGAATGTGAGAAAAAGGTTTTAAATCAAAATAATCCTCAATTTTAGTTAATCTATACAAGTTTTGCGAAACCTATTTGTACAAACTATAAATAAAAACTTACTAGCAATATGTACAGGAAAAATTAAAATAAATAAATAAAAGAGAAAATTCATAGGGCGTCAAAGAATACGTCCACATCGCTGTCAACGGGAACAGTGCCCAGAACGCTGGCAGCATTGCCACGTTGTATGGCAATGCTAATTCGTTGACCTAGGAAAAGGCCAGCCTTCTGGTCACCTGAAGAGTCGACTAAACGCCTGGCGATATCTTTAAAAACGTTGTGGGCACTCGGACCCCATGGCCCCAAGGTTTCAACCCCAAACGGCTCAAACACATAGCTACTGGCTAAGCCAATGTATTTGCGCCGCTTGGAGTTTTCAGCACTTGCAGCAGCAGCGCCAGCACAACACGCTGAACTAGGAAGATGGGATGGCGCAAGGGTGTCGACACATGTTGCATCCCACACCAAAGGCCTACCCAGCTTCCATGGCATTATGGACATACCATCTGGTCTCTTCCCATCGTCGCGTGCCAAGCCACTGGGTTCTAATACGGCTGGCACCCCGGCGGTGACAAGAGCACGACGGATTATGTCATTTAAGCTAGCGTGTCGTGCTAGCCGACCTGCACTCCTGCTGCAGGAAAGGCCATGGTGCCCGAGGCAGTCGACTACTTCACCACATTGACAGCGGTGTGGAGCACCACAGGGAGCGCCCAAACGTAGGCAAGTAGCGATCCTGAATGTTGTATCACCCAACATAGTACCTATGTTGAGAAAAATAAACTAAATTTTTAATGTCGACAAGGTCGAAAATCGCTTGCACCACTTTTTTTAACTTGCTATCCTTAAGCAAGTATTTTCCGACCTTCAAGCGATTTTCGACCTTATTGACAACGATGCAAACACCGGATTTTAATGAAGAAGCAATGTTAACGAATGAGAATGTGAGAAAAACAAACTAAATTTTTAATGTCGATAAGGTCGAAAATCGCTTGCACCACTTTTTTTAACTTGCTATCCTTAAGCAAGTATTTTCCGACCTTCAAGCGATTTTCGACCTTATTGACAACGATGCAAACACCGGATTTTAATGAAGAAGCAATGTTAACGAATGAGAATGTGAGAAAAACAAACTAAATTTTTAATGTCGATAAGGTCGAAAATCGCTTGCACCACTTTTTTTAACTTGCAATCCTTAAGCAAATGTTTTCCGACCTTCAAGCGATTTTCGACCTTATTGACAATGATGCAAACACCGGATTTTAATGAAGGAGCAATGTTAACGAATAAGAATGTGAGAAAAACAAACTAAATTTTTAATGTCGATAAGGTCGAAAATCGCTTGCACCACTTTTTTTAATCTAATTCGATAGTCTCATGATGAAATGAAAAGGTGCTAGAAATTGTAGCTGTCGTCACCGAATAATAGCCAGATCTAGTTGCTGAGTTGGCATCACTGGTGCAGATTTGAAGTTGTGACAAATCTATCGTATCGATAGGCAGGATGGTGTATGGTGTATATGGACGAACTGCCGATTTGAAACAATTGCAAGCGTCAAATAAAAAACAATTGCAAATATCGATAGGCAGGATGGTGTATGCCTACTATAATAAGTGAATGTTTATTCACAACAGTATACGAACATGGTTTACTTCAATGTTATTTTTCTACCTTCACATATAGATTTCATATTTTTTTCGAAGACAAACCCAAACTCAAACCACACAGGTCGTAAAGAAATCCCAGAGGCACGTCATGATAGAACATTAATGATTCAGTTCCGCGATCAACACTATCAGTCCCGGGATGCCAGGGATTAGTGCGGTGACGTCACTTATTGCGTCACCGGGATCAACATGACGTAACGTGTGTATAAGCCGAGGCTGTTATCTTAAGATAAGGAAAGCCTCTGTAAATTAAAACATAATCTCTTTGGTCGTGTGGGAAATATATTGTATTACGGGAGTTAAATTGAAACCTTTTCAAAATATAATTTAAATGTGTCAATTTTTAGGGTTCCGTAGTCAACAAGGAACCCTTATAGTTTCGCCATGTCCGTCCGTCCGTCCGTCCGTCCGTCCGTCCGTCCGTCCATCCGTCTGTCCGCAGTTTAGCTCAGAGACGCACAGTACTAGAGAGCTGTAATTTGGTGTGAATATACGGATTTGTTGTGCCGAAAAAGTGGTAAAATAAAATCTCGTAAAATATTTTTTTTTAGGGTACCTCCTGTACTTGCGGGTAGGACTTACACGTGAAGTGAGGATTTTTTTTTTCTCGCGTACCCCTTAGTGTGGGGTATCATTAAATAGGCCTTTAAAAAATAATGATAGTTTCCATTAACAATTTTTTGATGAAAAAATGCGTTTGTGAAATATTAAGCTTTAAAGTGCTAAATTTTGCTCGATTCGAGTGTCCCCCCCCTCTACCAGCTAAACGGTTATATTTGGGGGTGTGAAAAAATTCACAATAGTAGTATATATAACGAAGTTTAAAAGAAAATAATCATGACTAAGTAGGCTTTACAACTTTACGAGTAATAGTCGACCAACTTATAAAATGTACTTGATTAAATTTTTTCTTAAACAAAATGTATCGGAGATACAATAAATCAACTGCAAATGTAAGTTTGTCAACTTTATTTTTACAGCTTTAATAGGTATGTTTTTATGGTATGTTTTTTTGGGGATAGGTAGGTTTTTATCGTCAACTATTTAACTAACTTCAAAAAAAGGAGGAGGTTTTAAATTCGTCGTAATCTTTTTTCTTATGTATTTTCCCTGATTTCTCAAAGACTCCTGGACCGATTTTGAAAATTCTTCTTTTTAAAATTACATTCAGCGAATCAGTTTATTTAGTACGCATAAGTATTTTGATGGGCAACTACGGAACCCTACACTGCGCGTGGCCCGACACGCACTTGGCCGGTTTTTTTAAATCTTCTAGATCAAAGAAATGTCAAATGTTTGAACACTCTTTGTAAGTAATTGCAGTGGAGAAATTTGCATGGTTTAAAAGATGGCATGGTTAAGGTTAAGCTACGCTTGCCAAGGCCTGGTTGGGTGGGTGATCGTACATTACATACAAACTTACAAATTTTTTTTCGTGCCATCACATTCATCATTCTCAGATATTTGAAGATCGTTACAAGCTGTCATTCCACATACCACAACTCATTTTCTACCATCTTTATTGTAACCTTTGCCTGACCTTTTAATACTGTTCTAAATATTTCCACTAAGAAGTAATTGTCTCTTTTCTTGAGCCTGTGTAACAATTCTTATCTGTGAATAAGTCGTCCTGTGAGTAATGGCGCGCAGGGTGCGTACAAGCCTCGCTGGGCACTCTGTGGTCCGCTGAGGTACTGCTAGTAACTGAGACAAGCCACGACATAAGGCTCGATTTCCACAAAAGCGGAGAGGAGCAGACACGAGAGGAGATATGCTGCGAAGCGTTGAACCGTCAGGGATTGAATGTGGAAACGTTTAAGGGTCGAACGCGGAAGAGGGTAGAAAATCTTAGGAGTTGAACGCGGAATAAACCGATTATTTCCGATGTGTATGGGAAAGATGTGAGCATAATGTAGCGGAGATGTGAGCTGTACTGCCCGACTCTACACATTTCCGCTTTGGCAAGCCGCTTGTCAGCTCAGGCAAAGGAAGACACTAAATCTATTTTTTTATCCAAAACACATCTCCTCTCATCTTCACTCTTCTCTGCTTTGGTGGAAACCAAGTCCAATACAAGACTAGCTGTAACGGTGCGTTCACAACCTCCGTCCTAAAGATTTACAATAAGCGCATGGGATATTGTGGCCAGACCGTTAGCGGCCGTAAACCAAGGAAAACGCTAAGTCTCTTGGGCCCTTCTCAGTGAGCTGAGACGTTACTCAGAGATAGTCTAGGACGTTTTCAATGCTCTCGAGGGCCTATGTGAATTATAGATTTGACTTTGACTCCAGATGATAATAAACTATTTTGTTGTAATTATTGTAGTATACAAATTAATTAAACAGGCAGGCTGCATTACGTAAGTTTACACTCTATTATTATCTAATTAATTCCTGGTACATCCTGGCCCATGTTCTAAAAAAAATTGCGCTCCACATCCGACCCCGGCCGACGCGTCGCGTGTCCTTGAATGAGGCCTTATCCGACTCATCAACGGACCAACAAAGAAAGTACATCTTAACCTTGAAGACTGACCCGTGCGGTCGTAATTGTTTAGCCGCGAACTCCTTATTCAGTAAGTTCACTAATTAGGAACAAAGGCCAATTATATAACTTGGCGTTCAGCGATCACTCGTCAGAGATATTGCTCTCTCGGGGACTCGTTTCATTACCGAGCTATTTATAGACAAGTGGGAACTTTAGAAGTTCATTGAGAACAAGTTTGTTGTACTTGTTTGTTACGTGATATATGTTGGTGTTCTGACAATGCAAGACAATTGTTCGCTGAGTGAATGTACGGAATATGGTATTTTTTGTATAAAGGAATAGTTATCATCAAACTGTTCAATAGAATGTTCATAAATCTATTACGTTTGCAATTTATCAATGAGCTTGCCTCTGTTGTATGTCGTTGATAAATGTTAACATTTATTTCCTTTTTATTAAATTATAGGTAAAGTTAGATGTCTTCTTCTGTTCGTATTGATTGATTTACATAATGGTCGATATCTAATCACGTTATTCGAAACGCTGCGTGATGGCATTCCAGTTATTTGTTATGGTGCACATTAACACTGGATACTTTTTATTTTTATTTTACGTGGTATAACCATCAAATTAATCCTCCCCCCAGGGCAAGGCGGCAGGCACTGTCAGACTCGTACTGACTAAAATCCAAGGTGTCCTTCAATAGCCCTTTACGTTTCAGGGTCACGGTAATTGGACAAGCCCCACGACCCCGGCAGGCAAACCCCGGAAGCTTGATAAACATACGTGTCATTAGAAATAGTTAATGTTTTATATTCGCAGATGTCGGTTTATTAAGTTTCTGAGTGATCTTGATTTAATTTGTTGGTAGTTTAAGTTAAGTCAGGCGTCTTTGCAAGTTTAAATAATAATGTTCTTTATAATTAACTCGTTATGTTAACAGGGTGGACATCGACTAATAACAGATTATATTGTGATATATTATTATCCCAACAATACGCTCGAACACACAATATGCAGTAAATTAACACGACGGTATTATCGTAAATTATAGCTGCGCCGAGAGGTCAAATGATAAACCAATCATTAATAAAAAACTGGAAAAGGAACGCAAAATAATAGCACACTGTTGGATTTTTAGGGTTCCGTAGTCAACAAGGAACCCTTATAGTTTCGCCATGTCCGTCCGTCCGTCCGTCCGTCCGTCCGTCCGTCCGTCCGTCTGTCCGCAGTTTAGCTCAGAGACGCACAGTACTAGAGAGCTGAAATTTGGTGTAAATATGCGGATTTGTTGTGCCAAAAAAGTGGTAAAATAAAATCTCGAAAAATATTTTTTTTTTGGGTACCTCCAGTACTTACACGTAAAGTGAGGATTTTTTTTTTCTCGCGTACCCCTTAGTGTGGGGTATCATTAAATAGGCCTTTAAAAAATAATGATAGTTTCCATAAACAGTTTTTTGATAAAAAATTTCGTTTGTGAAATATTAAGCTTTAAAGTGCTAAATTTTGCTCGATTCGAGTGTCCCCCCCCTCTACCAGCTAAACGGTTATGTTTAGGGGTGTGAAAAATTTCACAATAGTAGTATATATAACGAAGTTTAAAAGAAAATAATCATGACTAAGTAGGCTTTACAACTTTTCGAGTAATAGTCGACCAACTTATAAAATGTACTTGAAATGTATCGGAGAACATGCTCTTCAACTGCAAATGTAAGTTTGTCAACTTTATTTTTACAGCTTTAATAGGTATGTTTTACGGCATGTTTTTTGGGGATAGGTACGTTTTTATCGTCAACTATTTTTGACTAACTTCAAAAAAAGGAGGAGGTTTTAAATTCGTCGTAATCTTTTCTCTTATGTATTTTCCCTGATTTCTCAAAGACTCCTGGACCGATTTTGAAAATTCTTCTTTTTATAATTAAATTCAGCGAATCAGTTTAGTTAGTTCTCATAAGTATTTTGATGGGCAACTACGGAACCCTACACTGTGCGTGGCCCGACACGCACTTGGCCGGTTTTTTAACTCTGGGCTTAGCGCTGAGAGCTGAAATTCGATAAATGCAGGGTAGCCTAGTATCAACGGGTATTAGTAGAAACGTTCTACCTTTTATTGTTAATTTATGGTAGCAAACATTGGGTTAGGTACCAAAATGAAATTTCAGAAAATTTACAATCCCAAAGATAACGAAATACCTTTTTACTACAGTTGCCTATAAACTTTTGAGATAACTTAACTTGGCTTTGGCTAACTCTGTTAATAAAATATTTTATAAGTTACTTAGTTCAAGTTTCTAATAGAAAATTTATCCTCAACTTTTCGCTTAAAGTTTATATTTTAACAAAATATCTTCCATTTCGCTAAACTTGTGGCTGTCAAGTTAACATCACTGTGCGGGACTCAGACATACATAACATACGTACTTACACAAGAATGCGGGAAATGAAATGATTTGGGTGGAAGTTGGAGTGGGCTGTTACTGGCGACGAGCAGGAAATTGTGGCGACACGAGGAACTTTACGATGAGTAGTATTTATATCGCTAGTGTTTTGAATTCAAAAAACACGCACTCTTCTCTTTTAAAAAAAAAGTACGTCTAAAGTAAAAGAGAGTGGTCTTTCAGCTCTTCCACTACTGCAAAAAGTCACAATATGGCGGAAAAAACTCCAGCACGATCTTATTCCAGCATAAAAAGAGTCTAAAATTACATAAGTTACAACAGATATATTATATCCTTATCATTCTTATAAATTATGGAATCAGGCGTTAATTTGCGGAAATCCATGACATTAAATGTTATGAAAAATAAGTAGTTTTCGCTTGTCGAGCGCTTGTCGAGTCAACATCTATTGAGGATGCCCCGTGGAGAGGCGAAACACGTGTCGAGTATAGGTTTGATTGCATGGAATGTTTTTCTATTTCTTGCACTTATGCATATGCATGTGGGCGGAAGGCTAGGTCCTTTGCTGCATGTGCATATGCATGATTGCATAGGGTGGTATTGCATCCTGCAACAAGCCTGGATTTTTGTCGCGGAATTAAAACTACATATTTTTCATAACATTTAATTATCATTCTTGTCCCTACAATTATACTGATTGGCAACAATGGATATTACAATCGTCACAAGGCCGTCCGCGTCGCCTCCTCGTTCTCTGAACTGAACACATCGGAAGTGGTGCCTTCATTCGACCTCCTCCACGGCATTACTCAATAGCATCCGACAAATAATCAGGCAGTTCTGACACCCCTACGGGCTTGACATTATTGCTAGAAAATGCAGTGCAAATAAAGGTTTCAGTTTCAGATATCATTGAAAGCGTGTTTTTTTTTCAAGCTGCACTAATGTCGTAAAATGTAATTTGTTCGTATCGTAAATATTAAGAAAGCAAGTAAATAAATCTAATTCAGTTTTTCCGAGGCCGAATGTTGTTACGAGGCGACATAAACTTGAAGTCGACCTCTAGTTAGGAAAAAGCTAGGCGGGTAATGATTTATCTATGTATAACTAATTTTAGGAACAATCATTTTATATATATATTTTTTTTGTAAACATTATTATTTTTCTCTAACCATCCTTAACTATAATAAAATTAAAAGTTAATAATTCTTTGAAAGACAACATAAGCAATGATATAACTTCATTCGCCAAGGGCGCCATGACACAAAAACATTCCCTTCTTTGATGGCGACGTGTCCGTATCCGGAGGCTGAGCAACTTGTTACGAAAGCCTTTGATGTTGGGTAAAGTGTTGTGTTGTAAGTTTTTATTAGGGAAGGCTTCTTTTACAAGATAAAAGTTTAGGACTGTAATTGGAACATTGGTAGTCGACAACTATTTGGATGTAAACTAGTTCGTACAACGTAAAAGACAGAACATGGAATTTGTTGCCTGCTTGTTTACGTTTTTGGAAGCTATCGTAGTTTTACATTTTACATTTTCACTGGAATTGTAATATAACTTTTTTGACAACTCAATAGCGCTTATAATTTAGTTTGAAGTGACATTTTAAACAGTAGCGATTGGACTGCTGCGCGGCGTGTCGCGGCCTCGATTCCCACACAGAGTAAATATGTGTATGATCTACAAGAACTTTTTCCGAGTCTGAGTATTTATGTATGTGAGTTGCTATATTTGTGCTGCCACGATACAGAAGAAATTCCTGGTGTAAAGCAAAGCTTAAAAAAAAACTCAATAAAGGCTCAGAATCTGTTCAAAATAAACACTAGACCTTTATTATTATATTTAACCTTGAGCTTCAATTTCATGTTGTCTACATCAAAAAGGACAACCTATTTCATCCGATGAACGCCCCAGTCTAGCTGGTATAACTTTCAGGGGCACAGACTAAGTTACACAATCAACCTTACTGTATCTGTATTGATTTCATCTGGCATTCTACCAAAACACCACCTTTTATAAACAGAAAGATGAGGAAACTGTTTGTGGAACAATGTCTGTCTGTCTGTCGACACTTTACAGTCTATTTGATTTATTGACGAGAGATTTGGATTGAAAAATATATAAAATAAAAAAGGAAGCACTCAGTGTCAACAGTTTTTTGTTTAGAGTTGTTTGTTTTGTATTTTAATCTCAACAACGGATTTCGCTAAGGAAAAAGGGCCTTTGATTTATGGTTTGTTTATGAAATGAGTTATTTTTTACAACAATATGAGAAAAAGCTCGGCTTTTTAATTCAATTTTATAGATACATATAAACAAGAGTAGGCCTAAATTAAACAAAGCTCGTTTTTTTTTTTTATTTTAACGTGTATCACAGCGTGAGTCCCAGTTATAGCAATGGAAATGAAACCTTCGTAGGCAATGATATTATAAGTAAAAAAAGGTGTGGATACGTTATACGCGCTCAATAACATATTGGCAGCTGGATATGCTTTACTTCGTATCAACCCTCCGCCGCCTTCCGTGATACTCTCTCCGTTTAAATACATAAAAGTGTTATTTAAAAATACTTATTTTATTTGTTGAGTAGTCTTAGTTACTTGCATCAAAATATATGATCATGTCAGGCACGCACGCTGCGTGAGTGAGTGGAAGTCAAATGGCTTCACATACATAAATGCTTGTACCTACCTATTCAGCGACATCTGATTAGACTGAAATTTGATCAAAACAAAGTTGCAAAAAGGCAGATTAACGATTGTATCTGCTAACAGACATCGTTAACTTAATAACATGACAACAATAAATTCCCTCGCGAGTCCCGCGCGGCTGTGATCAACAGGTCGCGCCAACAATCACAAATACATTTATATATTACCTACATCTAGAACATTCGTGTCAGCGCGCTATAGATATATGTTTAGTGAGGAGACCGGGCGGCGCCGGCTCTAATATCGCGCCTGACTTGCGTACTAACTGAAATAAATAGAGTCAAACGAATGTTGCAAAGTAAAAGCAATAGCCTCCTCTGTGTTAGAGGGTATAGATTATGTGAACCCAGTGCACGTTGGTGTGACATATAGATATACACACACTCACACCTTAGGAATCCACCTGCTTCGATCCCGACATACTCCACTTACCTACATAACTCGCCTCTTCAGAAGCCTTGTCCTTTATTTCCACTTTTTTTTTTTTCAAACATTCCGGTTCCCTTTCGTAATTACTTCAAGTATAAGATAGTAATTCTGCAGCTATGTAGACGTTTTCAAAATCGTTAACACGAAGAAATGTGTCTTGAGAAATCTGTGTTTTACGCGTCCACATAAAGTGGAGTACACTTTAATTTTAACTAACCGTTTGTCCCGACTGTCATTTGTAGATCTTTGACAGTAGTAGTAAGAAGCTCGAAAGACTCGAAAGACAACCAGTCTTACAAAGGGGTATCGCATTACCCATTTACTGAGCTATGGAGGTCAAATAGGCAATCGCTCCATGAAAAATACTGATATTCAGTTGAGTTCTCCCTTGTGGAAAGTTCTAAGGACACTTCTTCCCCTCCCGTTCCCTCGGTATCACCCTGGGAACCAGCATCTGTTATACCATTGTGCAAATAAAAGCTGAAAGTAAATAGTAAGTATCAATAGTCCCGCGCACATAATCAACGCTTGATCTGTTTACAATGGAGGACGGATATTGTAATATTCCCGTAATATCGGATGTTAGTCAAACCGCATATCATTTGCGCCATTTTGATTTTGGTTGGGTTCTTGTGTTGCTATGGATGGTTTTGGCTTGTTTTCCGAGTAGGTAACTCGCGCGGTGTGGAATGTTACCTAGTTTTTAATAAAACACAATTAACAATACGAATATAAATACTAAAATAAATAAAAGTAAACTAAAGGATTGCAAAGCATCGCAAAATTCTTCCTTAGCGCTGTCGACTAGCAATGGGCCAAAAACCTCCGATCAAGATAGTAGCCAGCACGTGGTTGAAGGGTCAACAAGTCATTTTCAATTTATTGATTAAGAAAACCTATTTTCATAATATTTTTATTGAATTTAGTGTCCGATTACTATACTATATACCTACGATTATTTGACTGTAGCACCCTTATTGTATATTTGAAACTATTAAGCCAAAATGTGTATTTTGTAAAAAAGTTTCGACGTAATATATTGTTCTTTTAATGTTTAGTTCGCAAAATAACGTGTACAATGTATGTACGTCACGGTGATAACATAACAATTATTACGAACACCATAATTTGCTTCAATTATGATAACATAACGTATACAATAACATTCGTATTCTCGGTATTCATTAAAATTGTTTTATCGTATATTATCAAGATTATGATAGTAACATTACATGAGTACAAACCTTATACATTACTTTTTATCTGATAAACTCGAGCGTTATCAATGTTTTCTTGTTAATTAATATCCTTTTACTTTGTTACCTATCAAATGGTCAGACAAGGAAATTGTTAGTTAATTAAGGGATTCTCTTACTAAAAATAATAAGTTTATCTATACACTGTTCATACATTCATCATCATCACCACAAAGGCTACGAGTCGATTGGGATAGGGTGGGAGGACTAATTGAATGATTGTATCACGTAAAAAAGTCACTAAATTCTGGTGTACGTGTTTGGGTCATATGTATAAGGTTGGCAGATAGATATTCCCACAGATTGTCCGACACATTAGATACATTCGTTCAAATGGTCCGTGGCTGTCTGTGAATAGCTGTGAGTTCATTGAGCCGTGACGATCACTGGACAGGTGTACACTGTGTACAGTCGGTCTACTAACTGTCATACAATTTTTTATAACTAAAAAAATGTTATTGCTCCACAGCTAGTTAATCAATTATCTTCACCTTGCTGCAGAAATATGAATTTAAACGATTTAAAAGCACCAGTTTTCGGCGCGGTGAACATGCCTGTCACAGTCGGCCGGACAGCTGGCTAATATTTCGAAACGACTGCTGTAGTCGCCGTGACATCGTAAAGGATAATGATCATTATCAGTAACACTATCGAATATTTTAAAAAATACAGCGTATATTATATTAAAAATTATTAGACTAGAATTATGTACAAACTATAAATAGAAACTTATTAGTAACTAGCTGTGCCCGCGACTTCGTTCGCGTGGATGTCGGAATTTAACAATGTTTTCTTAGTGTGAAGCGCTTAATTTTCGCCTTGTTTTTTAATAATTCATAATCGTTTTCATATGAACCCTATTATTATTAGAATTTATTTAGATTTTTCAAGAATATTTGACCTGTTTGTGATATACGCCCTCTGTCGTTCAAAGCCCACCTAGCAGCGTTCATAACACCCATTCCATGCAGCTCCATCCCGCTCCATCCCACTCCATCCCACTTCATCCCACTCCATCCCACTTTATCCCACTCCATACCACTCCATACGACTCCATCCCACTCCATCCCACTCCATACCACTCCATCCCACTCCATCCCACTCCATCGCACTCCATCCCACTACATCCCACTCCATACCACTCCATCCCAGTCCATCCCACTTTATCCCACTACATTCCACTCCATAACACTCCATCGCACTCCATCCCACTCGAACCCACTCCATCCCACGCCATCCCGCTCCATCCCTCTCTATCCCGCTCCATCGCGCTCCATCCCACTACATCCCACTCCATACCACTACAGCCCACTCCATCACACTCCATCCCACTTTATCCCACTACATCCCACTCCATACCACTCCATCGCACTCCATCCCACTCGAACCCACTCCATCCCACTCCATCCCGCTCCATCCCGCTCTATCCCGCTCCATCCCGCTCCATCCCACTACATCCCACTCCATCCCAATCCATCCCACTCCATCCCGCTCCATCCCGCTCCATCCCACTCCATCCCACTACAGCCCACTCCATCCCACTCCATCCCGCTCTATCCCGCTCCATCCCACTACAGCCCACTCCATCCCACTCCATCCCACTCCATCCCAATCCATCCCACTCCATCCCGCTCCATCCCGCTCCATCCCGCTCCATCCCACTACAGCCCACTCCATCCCACTCCATCCCACTCCATCCCACTCCATCCCACTTCATCCCACTCCATCCCATTCCATCCCGCTCCATCCCACTACATCCCAATTTATCCCACTCCATACCACTCCATTCCTGTCCACACCATATTTGAATATGTAGTTTTTCTATTCCAAGCTAGATCGCGCTACTGAACTGCGCGTCTCGGTGTAAACTGACCGTAATTTTACTTCTGGTACACTTTAAATTCAAATATCTTTTGATAGACTGATCCGATTTCAATGAAACAAAAACTAAATGTTACTTCAAGTTACGGTCAGTCCTTGTGTATTAAAGTTGTCTACATAGCTTTCGTAGATTTTACGTGATGCCCGAACAAATAAACATACAAACAGACAAACAGACATACAGACAAACAGACAAAAAATCTAAAAATGCTAGAAATGGGTTCTATTGGTTGTCCTTTAACACGCTGGCTATATTTTTTAGTTTTTATTTAATGTACAAAAATTATTTTTCTACAGTTTTATTATATGTATAGATATGTACAAAAAAAAATAGATAAAAAAAAAACATTCAAAGGGCGTCAAAGAATACATCAACATCGCTGTCAACGGGAACAGTGCCCAGAACGCTGGCAGCATTGCCACGTTGTATGGCAATGCTGATTCGTTGGCCTAGGAATAGGCCAGCCCTCTGGTCACCTGAAGAGTCGACTAAACGCCTGGCGATATCCTTTAAAACGTTGTGGGCACTCGGACCCCATGGCCCCAGGCTTTCAACCCCAAACGGCTCAAACACATAACTACTGGCTAAGCCAATGTATTTGCACCGCTTGGAGTTTTCAGCACCTGCAGCAGCAGCGCCAGCACAACACGCTGAACTAGGAAGATGGGATGGCGCAAAGGTATCGACACATGTTGCATCCCACACCAAAGGCCTACCCAGCTTCCATGGCATTATAGTCAAATGCAGCGTGTAGTTTTTTTCAGTATGTTTTGCCATCAAAGAAAATTGGAAAACCATTCTGTATAAAAATTACACTCTACTATGTACTTGTACTTAAGGATGTTAATAGTTATGTAATATCTGTTCAATTTAAGTGAAGTTTTAGTTTACTGGAAATGCTGCCAGAAGTGGTAAAGCAATTACGAGTCCGATTGTACTGGTCTGGCTGTGAGTACCTGCATATAACAGTAGTCGTGGGCGCTTACATTGTGCTGCCCACCATCGCACGAATTTCTATTGTTGGCGCGAATTCTGTGTGAACGAATAATTTGGCATCGGTTCTGATGGACAGAAATTTGAAAGGGTTTTAATGGACATTGAATTTTTATAGATACAAAACACAATTAAGTGTTTTAGCTTCAACATTTAGAAGTTTGATCTTGGACAAGGAGATTATTGATAAGGATCATAGTAACTGAGGTTCTGTGGTTTCTGCTCATCTCTAAGAAAAAAAAGTGAACTTACTGAGTCACTGAATCAAACTTTAGCACTATCCAACGGCCTTGCCGCTGTGAGTAGTGACTTAGTGTGCAGCAGCGAACGGTAACATGAAATGTTTGAAACATGCCACGTTTCGCCGCCAGTGGTAAATTCGTGTACTTATAAAATAATTCGACAAATATCGCTCCGCCCACCGCTTAGTTCAAAGTCGTGAACGGAACGTAATGTATTCCGTCGAGGCTGAAGCCGTGACTCACATTAAGACTAGTATTCAATAACACACAAACAGTATAGTATAGTGTACCAGTTCGAGAAGCAAGTTAATATTCATGAACGATGTAATACCTCGGAAAAACCTGAAGCTTCCCTCTCAAAAATTCCGTCTGTGTACATATCGGCTCGTTGCCGCGGCAACTGGGTCCGCCTCGAGGCGCGGGTGTCGGTGGCGAGCCGGCTACCTGTTGCCGCACCTCATTGAGGAATTAACTCGCGACGATACAGGCTGATGTCTATATGCTGTACAGCTATACATACAAAACTTCAAGGCCGTTTACTTCGAAATGACTGTTCCCTCCGTTCGTTCGTCCTTTCAACTTTCTCTTGTTCAGCAAACCTTAACTGTAGATTTCTACAATTAAATCTAAGTAGTTTGTTAGTTAAAGCATTTCATTTATTTTCAAATTGCTATAATAAAACTACATCCCCCAATTTGTATTCATGTAGCAAATAAAAATTCTAATCTTTTTTTTACTATATAAAAGTTTCTGTAGCAAACAATTTCTCACATTTCCAAAATTAAACGGACAATATCAAAGGCAACAATACAACTGTGTCTTAATCAGGCGCACAGCGAGAACAAAACAAACAGCGCCTTCCATTCCTTGTCCTCTGAATAACGAAGCACTATTCTTTTTTCAATCTCACCCGCTACGTACACTCATCCACACACACTTGTTAAATTTAGCAACGCCTTTATTACGTAAAAATAAAGTCGGTTTTTGTATTTCGTTTACTAGTTCAGTTGACGGTACAATCTGATTCAATTGTCTGAGGGACAAATACATAGGATGGTATATAAATCTATGTCGGGAGCAAATAGTTGCAATGAGCGGAGATTTGTGTCGCCCGAGGGTTCGACGACTAGATCGCAAGTCGCCACTCAATGAGGTTGTCGCAGAGTGGTTCTTTCATTTATCGGGAATAGCTTCCAACACAAGAGTTCATTATGTTCCACATTACGTGTAGTTTTCACTTTACTTAGTTTTGCGACCTTTTTAAAAGACCTTCAGAGATTTAATTACATTATATTCTACAAGAAAAGGTTCTGGTGGAGGTGTAGGTGGACCTATGACATCGTGAGTCGCGGGCAACCGATGGATTCAAGTGGCGAATTGTCGAGGCCAATGTTCAGCACTGGCTACTATTTACTACTAGACTATTCATTTTGGCTGAATACATAACACATATTGTTTTAAATATCGCGAAAAACAGGCGTTGTTTTTCCATTGCGTAATATCACCGGCAAATGAAATCAGACTGAGCAGTGAGCCAACAAATGGAGCACAAAAAGATAAAGTTGTTTCATAGTCTGGGAGTTCGCAGGGTGATCGTGATATGTTATAATAATAATTGAGGGTTATTAAACATTCATTTATAAGTTCGGATGTTATTTATAGGCAAATTGTTATGTTAGTACTTTTTGTGTCACACGCGTGATGTTACTTTATATTATATGCCATTAAATAACACCGTAGTCTCTACGACACCTCTCAAAAAACGCACACACCACCGTTACGAAAATTCTTACACGCTTGTAACTGTCTTTGTGTTACAAAAATGGATGAATGGTCCAGCCCATTCATCCATTCTTAGGGTTCCGTAGTCAACAAGGAACCCTTATAGTTTCGCCATGTCCGTCCGTCCGTCCGTCTGTCCGCAGTTTAGCCCAGAGACGCACAGTACTAGAGAGCTGTAATTTGGTGTAAATATACGGATTTGTTGTGCCAAAAAAGGCGTAAAATAAAATCTCGAAAAATATTTTTTTTTAGGGTACCTCCAGTACTTACACGTAAAGTGAGGATTTTTTTTCTCGCGTACCCCTTAGTGTGGGGTATCATTAAATAGGTCTTTAAAAAATAATGATAGTTCCCATTAACAATTTTTTGATAAAAAAATTCGTTTGTGAAATATTAAGCTTTAAAGTGCTAAATTTTGCTCGATTCTATATAACGAAGTTTAAAAGAAAATTATCATGACTAAGTAGGCATTACAACTTTACGAGTAATAGTCGACCAACTTATAAAATGTACTTGGACATCATATTTTCTAAACAAAATGTATCGGAGACCACTGCAAATGTAAGTTTGTCAACTTTATTTTTACAGCTTTTATAGGTATGTTTTTTGGGGATAGGTAGGTTTTATCGTCAACTATTTTCAACTAAATTCAAAAAAAGGAGGAGGTACTAAATTCGTCGTAATCTTTTTTCTTATGTATTTTCCCCGATTTCTCAAAGACTCCTGGACCGATTTTGAAAATTCTTCTTTATAAAATTAAATTCAGAAAATCAGTTTAGTTAGTTCGCATAAGTATTTCGATGGGCAACTACGGAACTCTACACTGTGCGTGGCCCGACACGCACTTGGCCGGTTTTTTTTGTGATTTATTAAAGACATTCATAGAATGATAAAACTAGACTTAACGGTGATCTAAAAATTAACACGTTCAGAATAAAAATGTCTTTGAATTTTAGATTTATAAAAGTAAGTAAATATCTGTCCATTAAATATGATCTTAGAACAGAAGATATTCTCGACTCAACAAAGGAGAAACCCGAGCTCCCACCAACATAAATGTTTTCTTGAAAATGTGAACAAGAGCTAGTAAACAGGCGCAGATATATAGACGTTCTAGTTAGGGTTATACCGAAATATGTAACTTGAAAATAGACACTTTATAATGTACATGGTTAAATGCGTCCTCTCGCTCCCGGCATTGGTAGAGGCCATGCTGTGGAGCGAGACGGAGTGGGAATCCGTCGCATCCTTTGGCGAAGCAGTCATGCTAGCGAAGGAGAAAGCGGGCCGCGTGAGATAGAGGACAGCGTCCACCTCACGACGAAGCCGCAGTGATAGACGCCCACGGCGATAGACATCGCAAAACGATCTCCGGCCACCGTAGTCGCGGGCATGTGGGCGGCGAGTAATGATTAAATTGCTGTCCGATCATAAACCATGCCTGGGTCGCCGGCGCGTTGTGATCCACGCGCACCTCAAAGAGCTGGTTGCGGGACTAACGACTAGTGAGCCCGGAACGTAAAGAGCTATTGAAGGTCTCTCTGCCTTTCGGACCGCATGTCTCACTGAATTATCGTCGACTTCCCTAGTCGTTCTCTTCCACTAAGCATATAATTATTCATTTTTTTTTTGGGAACTATATTTTTGTCACCAAAATTTATATTTGTCATCAAGTTGTATCACCTAATAAATAGATCTTTCGCCACGAAATATTTTCGTTCTCAGATAAACAAAGAGTGTTCCCAGGTATGAACTACCAAATTATTGTTAATATAATGTGTAAAATATGAGATGGATTACCAATAAAATTGTAGTGCATTACATGAATATAAACTTCGTTCTTATAATAATAGTTTTATTACTTAAATAATAGCTTGGTGCTCAAAATGGTAGATCTGTCACCAAAAGGTGGCAGTCAACAAATGGATCAAGGATGTAAGAGCGAGCGAAGCGAGCTCGGGACTGGGGACACCCCGAAACGGATAGGTTAGGTTCATGATTTTCGGTAATTTATTGTGGAATTGATTTTATATTGTTTGGTGACTACATTTTGGTGACAAATCTACTATTTTGAGGGCAAACCCTATTATTTAAGAAACACAAAATGAATTAAATTGGTGACAGCTTAAATCATACCCTTTTTTTTGGATGGATATATTTGTTACGCTTTCACACAAAAACTACTAAACGGACACAGATGGTTTAAAATCTGGATTAACACATTAGATAGTTTTTATGCCGATTTTTCGTGGGATAATTTTCGAGTTGTTGAGGGTAAAACCGCTGGTAATAGTTAGTAGTAGCCATAACCCGTACCGTCATAAAATTACAGGAACATTTTTTTGTTGGGATTTTGTTATTTTTTAAGTAGGTATAAAATATTCCAATTGTTACAACTTTAATAGCATCGAGTAAGCGCACTGACCAAAGTACGGTCATGTTAAAACTTTCAGTACTGAGCAAGTTAGGAAAGTTTTCTTTTATTATTTATTCGGACATAGGTTACCCGAGTTACAGGTCCATTGTACGTGAGCGCAAACGAAAGTGTCTGTAACAATATCTCCGAGCTTTAAATAACACATCATGCATTTTTCAGAGGTTCAGGGGACACGCGTAGTAATAAGTAATACAAAAGATACTTTTTAAATACCTGATAATTTATTATCGAAGCACTTACAATATTTTTTCCTTCAAATTAAATTCAAGTTTATTAAAAACGGGAAAAGTTTTTATAGGACCATCCGATGTGTAGTTGTCATTCTACAAAATTGAGCTTCTCTAAGAACCTATTATACGCTCCCATAATAAAGCCGAGAATTGACAAAAAGAGCAGTCATCTTTTAATTAGTCTCTGCCTTGTCCTGCACGCTTTGTGAGAAGTATAGTTCTACAGTTAGTAGAAGCCTTTTAAAAGCTTTGTAAAGGCTTATTAAGACATAGGTAATTATCGAATCTTTTACAACATACTTTTCCAGTTCTTATTTCACCTGTGATGATATTTGGTTTCAAGAGCAGATTGAAATAGCTGGAAAATTACTAGTATAGACACCGTTACTATTATAAGTAACGGTGTCACCGTTACTATTATAAGTTACGGTCGCGTAAGTATATTATACTTGACGTTTCCCGTTTCCCTGGAACTAAGAAAATGCTTTCACAACTTTTCATTAAACATTATTGCCACAAAAAACCTTCCAGTAAGTACAACGCCGTCGTCTGAACATTTAGCGAATGATTTACATTCCAATCTATTACGTGATGTGTTGCCTCGCGAATGACTACCTCATAAGGCGGCCGGTCAATACATTGTGAACTCACACACATGCTTTGAGAGATATTACACTAACTTGAATAAACTACATTGTGGTATAAATGAACGATGTTTGATTTGATTCAATTAAGACCGGCCGGTTGGTGTGGTCCTCAGGGAGAACCCGGGAAAAGGGCAAACTAATATAGTGTGTTTATACACACAACGATACAGTCATGTTCTTTTGTTGTGTTAAATGTTTTTCCTAAGCTGTTTTAACAGAAATCGGTGCAAACGTATAGTGACTGAGATGCCAGTATTTAGACTCCAACTGAACTACTGAAACTGTATTTTATCTATCTGTTTAGAAATCAAATGAGACTGAGGTATTACATTTTAAAATTTGGAAGCAACAAATAAATAGTAATTTCTATTGTAAAAGGTCCATAGCATTTACACGCACGTATTTCATTGTAACAACAGGCCGATACCAAGGTTCACGTAACATTAGTACTAGGCGCACAGCAAGCCACAGGAGCTACAATTATAGCGAGAGCACAGCGGCCAGAGACACAGTTTACAGTACAATAACAGACCGCAGTGCGTACTTTATATTGTGCTCTATTCTTTATATTATCTGCTCCCCGCGTACTGAGCGGCTTTACTTGCTACATAAAGTTTCCACTGTTGCCTTGAGTATAAAAGATTTTATTATTTGAAAATAACGTTGTCAAGATGACTATATTCAATTACTGGGTACTTTGAAACTCTACTAACTTTTGAAAGCGTACTTAGTTTCGTATAAGATACAAGACATGACAATGTGATTGAGGGATTTGCTGCCTTTCATTTTTTTTTTTGTTATTTTGAAAATCTCTACCAATACTGAAGGTTTTATCGAATACGTGTCCGTCCCGTCGCCAGCTAACTTCACATGAGCACAACTCAGGAAGTAGAAGCAGCTATAAAACTTTGTTCCGACCTATCGCCGGGGAATTTGTGAGAAAACTAGTTTGTAGTTCCGTTCGGTCTGAAACCACGTACGTCCCTTCAAAATAGTCGGTGGTATGAAGTCTACTGAAAATATAAGAGATGGTGAACTACTCGTAACTACTAGGTATTGTGTAAAAATTTTATGAATGGACGCCGAATTTCAAAAACATGTAACACCACGACAAAGAAAACAGGGTTATTATTTATGCTTTTATTTGCATTAAAATTTAAATTATTTTTATTCACAAACTTAAGAGTTGATAAAATGACAATAAATCTTTTCAATTGAGATTAGACCGTGTAGTTATAATTATTTGCGTTAGGTATCGCAACTAGACGTGTAGAAAAAATAAAAATAGAAGAAGACCGCTTATTTTCGTCACGTAGTTGTCGTCATAGTAATGTTTTTTTAACAACAGTTCATAAGAATAGTTTATAATTAAAAACTCATAGAACTCACTGTGCAATATCCAAATAATCTTCAAGCTAATAAAAAAATTAACAACCTAATCTATTAATTTTCTAATTCATGACAACATAACCTCCTTTCAATCATTTACCAATTAATTAAGTAAGATTGTCGTGTTGTTCTCGCAAAATCAATTACTGGCATATTGATAAACTTTAACAACTCCGAAGCGATCACTTACGGGTTTAAGAGGGCTTTCACACGGTTCGTTGATTTTGTGCGACTTTTGAACCTGATTCTGGGTATGACATTGCCACAAATAAAAAAAGTACATATACTCGAGAAAGTTTGATTCTTTCTGCGTGGAGTGCTTTAAACACATTTTTAGATTTGTTTACATACATATGTAAAAACCTTGTCTCTGTAAAGGATGTTTCATAAAATTCTACTTTTTGTCATACTTTGGTACCGAATTACATAGAAGGTATAGTAGTAAAATAATATTTGAGAATGTCCTTGGTACATCTGAAAGAATAAAATTGGACTGCATTAATCACTTTTTTATTTTTCATTCAGAAATAAACCAAAAATAATTTTTCAAAACAGGAAGAATTTGACATTTTTTCGTCCGAAATTATATTTTTTATCTATCAAGATTTACTGAATATTCAATCAAAAAGTATTGAGTAACTAAGGTTACTATGTTAGCTTGCATTAAAAAAATAATTAGCTCATTTAAAAGTAAAATAATAGTATTAAACAATTATAATATGCAATGACAAAATTCAATATAAAACCAAGAACGGTTTCTTCTTTGATTTAGACGGCGCGGGGCGCCTTCTGAGGGAGGACGTATCGCTCGCAACCATTTTGACATTAGTTGCGTAATTATTAAAATTTAAAATACACGCCACCATTCATGACCTTTACACGCGGCGCCAGTGTCTTTGTCATGACATCAAATTCCATGTGAAAAATGTAGTACCTCGAATTTTCCGCAGGTCATGAGTGGTGGCCAGTAATTTTCCCAGTCACCAAGAATACAGTTTAACCTACCTTTCTTGATACAAGCTAATATTTTGAATTAATTTGATTGAATTTTCCGACTAAATTCGAATGTGGATATAATTGTAAAAAAAAAAAATGTAAATAATACAAAAAAAAAAACAATTTAAATAATTCTGATACCTTTTTTTCTGAATTGGTAATTATATGTAATTTCAGACTTGCTAACTTCCCAAACATTCCAGTTCGTTTGGATAATATAGCTCGCTGCGGGACCCACCATACCACCGGTCATGCCCCTGGTGGTATGGCTTTTTATTACGTGGTAAAATCATCAGATCAGCCCTTCCACCCAGGGAAGGACAGGAGGGACATACAAACTTGTAATGACTAAAATCTACGGTGTCCTTCAATAACCCATTGCGATCCGAGGCTATGGATACCCGATAAGACAATTCCGCGACGCCCGGCAGGATTTGGCTCTCTAACGTGCGCCCCGAAAATCCGTGAAAAATTGATCTGATCGTTTTGAGGTAGCGGTTTACCAGAGAAAAGTTTTGTTTTAAACTTTTTGTATTCGTTTTTGATGTCGGTACTTTTTTCAAAAAGTTTTTTTTTTCATCAATGTATTTTTATTAGGTTTGATCGAAGAGAGTTGAAGTCTTGTATCAGGTTCGGCATCCAGTCAATTGCGGTATTCCGTTTTGGCAGCTGCATTGTACTTTTTTTTTTTTTGGTAAAATCATCAAATGCGTCCTCCCGAGCGGGACGGGATTTATTACCAGACTCTAGTACTGACTAATATCCATGGTGATCCTTAAATAGCCCTTTACGTTCCAGGGCCACCGTTACCTGATAAGACAGTCCAGTGACCAAGGCATGCTCCTACTCTCAAATAGAAATCGCTTCTCGGCGTCGTACGTCACGCGGCTGTTCTCCCTCACGTGTTCCACCTCCTACTTCGCTAGCATGACTGCTTTGCATAAGGATTCGAGGTGACTACTTCCTATTCCGTCTTGCCCCGCAGATCGTGGCCTCGATCAATGCCGGGTGCTATTAAATTGACTCAAGTGCATCGAGTTGGGATTTGGCAAACCTGTACCACTTCATGTACCTAACTTTTTTGCAGCCAACTCAATAAGAGGACTAATATTGTGGGTCGATGTCAACGGCACCCCAAAAAGGTCAAGATAGCCTGTCATTTTTACGGTTACACCTCAGAAAGATAGAACCGAGTCGGATTGGCTCCTTTTTGCGGAAAAATTCACGTCTTAGCAGCATTGAAGCTCAAGCACTCAACCGGCCATGGCTCTTTTGCCTGATATTATTTTGTGAATTTTATTCATGAATAAAATTCACAAAAAACAGATACTACTCAGGAACCCCGAAGACTTTCAACTTGAACTGCACAATCGCTTCCAGTGCCTAACCGAATGCGAAACTGTGGACGAGATTAATAATGGGTTGGTGGAAACTGTCCAAGCTGTGGGGTCCAAGTTTTTTAAGACCCCGCGCCGCAATAAGCCTCAAAAGCTCTCGAACGGAAAAATCCGGTTGATGCAGGACCGGACCGAGATGAGGCTGCAATCTTCAGCTGATATGTCGGAATATGGCAAACTCAATAGACGAATCTCTAAATGAATGCAACGTGACCTGCGCTCCTTTAGTGCGGCATGGATCAAAGAGGCAATCGAGCGGAACCGGGGCTCAAAAGTGTTCGCAAAGAATTCGTCTATTGGGCAGAGCCAAATGACAAAGCTGAAGATTAACGACGGCAGCATCATTTCGACTAAACCAGAGAACCTAAGGGAGCTTGAGAGGTTTTACGGACAGTTATATACATCAATACGACAACCCAGTGTCGGTACATCTTGAGACGCAAGAGCTAAACTGACTTGACACTACACTGAGGATATCCCAGACACCAGCCTGTACGAGATTAGAATGGCTCAACAGCTCAAGAATAACAAGTCGCCGGGTGAGGACGGAATCTCAACAGAACTTCTGAGAGCGGGTGGAAAACCGGTACTACTCTAGTCCTCCAGAAGTTATTTAATTCCGTCATACTCTAAGGTTCTACGCCAGAAGCATGGCACAGGAGTGTGGTTGTTCTTTTCTTCAAAAAAGGTGACAACACCTTGTTGAAGAACTACAGGCCAATCTGAGCCATGTATACAAGCTGTTCTGAAGAGTCATTACGAACCGTCTCGAACGCAGGTTTGATGACTTCCAGCCTCCCGAACAAGCCGGTTTCCGAAAAGGTTTTAGTACTATAAACCACATACACACGCTCTACCAGATTATACAGAAGACAGAGGACTATAATCGGCCATTGTGTTTAGCGTTTGTGGACTATGAAAAAGCCTTCGATTCAATCGAAACCTGGGCAGTATTGCAGTCCCTCCAACGATGTCACGACTATAGGTATATCGAAGTGTCGAAGTGTTTGTATAGAAACGCCACCATGTCCATCCGATTTCAGCAGGCGTAGCATGGCGCCGTAGAAAGGGGTTTTGTCGACGGAAGAATAGACAAAATAACAGAACGTAGAAATATTTTTATCGTTTTAAGCATTCTTAGTCGCTACACTCTTGGCAGAGTGGTCGTGGTCGTCACATCAGGGGTGGTGGCTCGCTTCACAATTCGCCGCCATTCTTCTCGCACCGCTGCCTTCCTGGTACATTCGTGTAAGGGACCATTCAATGCAGCCTTAATCTGGTCTGTCCAGCGCATTGGTGATCTGCCTCGAGCTCTGGTGCCATTCACTTTGCCCTGTACCACAAGGCGTTCCACAGACGAGTCTCCTCGCCGAGAAACATGTCCGAAGTAAGTGAGGATTCGACTCTGAACGATGGAAGATAGACGCTGCTTGACGCCGAGTTCGCTTAATATGGAAACATTTGTTCGGAATTGGTTCCATGATATGCCAAGCATTTTCCTCCAGCACCACATTTCCAAAGCGTCTATCTTCTTTTTCTCACTTTCCCTAAGTGTCCATGTCTCCGCCCCGTAGAGAAATATGGGAAACACTAATGCCCTAACGAGTCGTACTTTTGTGGCTTTTGTGATGTTTCTGTTTCTCCATATTTTCCCGAGCCTATCCATGGCTGACCTCGTGATAGCCATTCGTCGCTTGATTTCATCTGCGCACCCACCGTTGTTAGAAATTAGTGCACCAAGGTAGATATAGGCTGGAACAACGTCGCAACTCGCGATATAGTCACCTCTGGCGAGTTGTTATTTGCACGATCGACAATCATCATCTTCGTCTTGTTGTGATTAATTTTCAGACCGAAATCATGGCAAGCTTGCTCCACTTTACGAAGAAGATTGCTCATATTGTCGACCGTTGTTGCAAAGAGGGTGGTATCATCAGCGTATCTCAAATTTGATATTTTATGGCCTCCGATCGTGATCCCATCAGGCCAGTCTTCCAGTGCTATTCTCATAACAAGTTCGGTGTAAACGTTAAACAGCAGCGGTGAAATTATGCAGCCCTGTCGAACTCCTGCGCTGGGGTGGAAATTGCTGGAGAATACATCATCTGCTTTTACGGAAGCCGTTCCCTCTTCATATAATCTTCTGAGCAGGTGGACCAGGTGTTTAGGTGTACCCATGGCTAGAAGAGTTTCCCACAGTACTGGCCATTTCACTGAATCAAACGCTTTAGAAAAATCAACAAAGCAAATGTATGTCGGCTTGTTGAACTCTCTAGACTTCTCGATGATTTGGCGCACGCTTAAAATCTGTTCGCGAGTACCCTTCCCTTTTACAAAACCGGCCTGTTCTGGAGCGATTTCCTTGGATAGAAACGACTTCAGCCTTTCATTCAGAATATGCAGTAGAATTTTGCTTGCGTGTGAAATTAGAGCAATTAGGCGATAGTTACTGCATATCTTTGTTGATCCTTTTTTGTGCAGAGGAACAAAAACAGTGTGTGCCCATTCCTGAGGCCAAGTTCCTGTTTCCCAAACCTTGTTACACAAAGCATGGAATACTTCGACACCGTATTCGCCCGATGCCTTGATGGTTTCTATGGGTATGGCATCCCTTCCTATGGCTTTCCTAATTTTCAGGTGCTTGATAGCGGCTCGAACTTCATCTTTGAGGATACTTGGCTCTCGTTCTTCGTTCTTGGGGACAGTCGATTGATACGTGTGCGCGAGTGGGTCTTTGAAAAGTGACTGGCAGTATTCTTTCCAGGCGTCAGATATTGCACTTATATCAGTCAGTACTTCGCCTTGTGGGTTCTGTATAGCCCAAGTTTTAGATGATAGAGTCTTGGTGATAGATCTTATTTTCTGATGTAAGTCCCGTGTTTCCTGTCTATTAGCATGAACTTCGACTTGGGCACACACACTTTGAAGGTGGTTATTGCGGTCTCGCCTACATGCTTCCTGAATACGAGCAGATATTTTATTCAAGCTTTTAATGCTGGCTCCCGAGGCTTTTAAAGTTCTTCTTTCTTCCACAACTTTCTTTCTTCCTGTGTTATTTCGTTTTAAGCATGGTAATGTGAAAAATATAGAAAATAAACGTCCTTTTCTTCAATAGTGTTCAAATGGTGTCACATTTGTGCAAAAAAAACAGTCGATTTGTGTAGAAATAACGATGAAATAACGCCATGCTACGCGTGCAGGAAGAGAGCACGAAACCAATCCAATAAAAGGCGTGAGACAGGGAGACGTTATTTCTCCGAAACTGTTCACGAACGCGTTGGAGCATTTTCAAGCTCTTGGAATGGAACGGATTCGGCATCAACATCAATGGTGAATACATCACTCACCTTCATTTTGCCGATGATATAGTCATCATGGCAGAATCGTTGGAGCACCTCAATGCTATATATGCTCAGCGACCTCAGTATCGTTTCCCAACGGGATGGCCTTAAAATGAACATGGACAGGACGAAAGTCATGTCGAATGTCCATGTGGCACCCTTACCGGTTGTTGTTGGGAGCGATACTCTCGAAGTTGTAGACCATTATACTTACCTTGGACAGATTGTTCAGTTAGGTAGGTCCAACTTCGAGAAAGAGGTCGCCCGAAGAATACAACTCGGATGGGCAGCGTTTGGGAAGCTACGTGATATTTTCTCATCGAGAATCCCACAGTGTCTCAAGACAAGGGTGTTTGACCAGTGTATGTTGCCAGTGATGATATATGGCTCCGAAACGTGGTCATTGACTGCTGGCCTTTTAGAGAGACTAAGAGTCACTCAACGAGCAATGAAAAGAGCTATGCTCGGAGTATCTTTGCGGGATTAAATCCGGAACATGGATATTCGGCAAAGAACCAGAGTCACCGACACAGCTCATAAAATTTGGGGAAGAAAAGTTCTCGAGTGGCGACCACGGACCGGAAAACGCAGCGTAGGCAGGCCTCCCACCAGGTGGACCGACGACATATTGAGGGTCGAGGGCAGCCGATGGATGCAAGTGGCGAATTGTCGTTCGGCGTGGCGGTATACGGGGGAGGCCTATGTTCAGCAGTGGACGTCCTCCGGCTAATGATGATGATGATGATGAGATACTACTCAGAATAGAACATACAAAAAAATAAGTTAGCATTCCAATAAATCGTAAAAATAAGCGAAATTGAATGAAAAGTGAGAAATTACAGGAATGTGTCAAGTTTCATATAAAATAATGAAATCGAAAAAATAATGTTCTTTTTTCTCTTAAACCCTGTGTTATTTTACTAAAGGTGAAATGTTATCTATTAAATAACGAACATGTTCTATACCGTTTCAATAGAAATTAGGTAAAAAGCCTGAGTGACCAATTGTAGCATCGTAATTCGAGCATAAACGAATCTATGCACTGGTAGTCGCGATTGATCGAAGATGAACTCAGGTACTACTTGCTGTGCGAATGGAATAATGTGGAGTTGAACCACCTTTTCTACGCAATTTTGAGCAGTTACGTAACTTCGTTAGGAAGTAAAAGCTCAGTTTTGCGAGATAGAGATTATAATTTAGAACTCACCGAAACATTCTGTTTCAAGAGTTAAATGATCTGAAACCCTGTTGTTTAGATCTTCTCTACACTCTAATAGATGTGTCCTTATTAAAAAAATAACCCAGCTGTAACCCAGTATAAGAAGCACTGAAGCCCAGTCAAAACAGTTCAATAAATATTCTCCTTTGTAAATGTTTAACGAGTTGCACCGTCCGCTCACAGTTAACTGCAGGGGAACCAAGAATCTTCTCGAATATTTTTAATCTTCATAGTGTCGATTCGAAATTGTCTTGTCAATTCTATGGGAGCTTGTTGCTGGTCGCAATGGACTTTGTATGATCTGCGTAGTAGATTATCGTTCTCTTTGCGCGGTTTAACGTCTTCTCTGGCCTTGCTCACTTTCTTCCTGGATCACGGCGTTTGGTGATATTACCCGTCTCTTAATTGACACTAGTTTCAAATATTTTGAACCACTGGTTGGAAATATTCGAGCATTAAACCGACCATTTCTGGTTATATCTCCTTATCTATGTCACCTTAATCACCCCAATGGCTGGTTTTGCGTCCATAATTATGTCTCTAGATGGCATAAATGACTGTTTGATGTAAAAGTCAAAGAAAAAGTTTGAAAAATTTTAAACACCAAATCGTAAATTCTAAATAATTTCAAAAATCTAATTAAAAAGTTATGAATTCCAATTAGTCACTAGAAACAAAATCAACACCTGAAAGATGTCATAACAAGATAATTTACTCGTATAATACGAGTAAATTATCTTGTTAAGAATGAAATTGAATAATCTCTATAATGCACACTTTGTAAATTACAAACATATCCAATTCGTGACACAATGTGCGGTTTAAAGTGTTATTTATTGAGTGGCACTTATTTTATTTTGATAGGTATATATTTAACATATTATCCATTCGTTTATGAAAATAAGTAGTGTCTAGAAGACCGGGATCTTACTTTGTTTATTCGAAACAAATAGTCCGGTCAATTTAGACATTCGAGGTTACATAAAGTCCCAGCAAGCTGAATTTCTGTGAAGTTGTTCAAAACATAATTATAAACAATGTCTAAAAGTTCCCCATCATTCCAGTGTAAGGAAAAAAAAATATTCAAGGTCAAAGGTAAAAAAAATGAGTTTTTCGCGATTTTCAGCAAAACGGTAAGTTTTATCATACAAGTACCTTAGACAAAAATTGTAGATCATAAAATTATCTATAAAAATGTGTTAATACTTTTTTTCTTACGAGCCACCGTTTCAGAGATATAACGATTCAAAAAGTTATAAAAGTTGTTATCGTCATATGCATCTAATGAGGTAGTGTACTTAGCGCGTTTTTTTTAACGTGGTTTCCCCAGTAGGCCTACTCCACGGGTCAGTTGTGATCCTGTTTATTGTAAAACTATTGCAAAATAACGGCAATTTTCAAAGATTGGGAAAGATAAAAGCGTGCCTGTCCCTGTGTTCAATTTACTTGCATCCAAAATGAAGATGAAGAAAAAGCAGGAGAAGAAGATCAAGAAGAAGAACAAGAATTTGAAACTTACGAATGAGACGAATAAACTTCAACACTTTTTTTTCATTTACATCGCTTTTATATTATTTATTTAGATAATTTTATGATCTACAATTTTTGTCTGAGGTACTTGTATGATAAAACTTACCGTTTTGCTGAAAATCGCGAAAAACTCATTTTTTTTACCTTTGACCTTGAATATTTTTTTTTCCTTACAGGGGAATGATGGGGAACTTCTAGACATTGTTTATAATTATGTTTTGAACAACTTCACAAAAAATCAGCTTGCTGGGACTTTATGTAATTTCACTCACATTTTTTTGTCTAAATTGACCGGACTAAAAAGTGGCAAAAGCTCATTATTGTTTGCTTTCTGGTATACGAGGCATAGCTGTTTCGTTAGTGTTTTGTTTTTATGCAGGGGGCATCACGATGTCAAATTGACAGGAATTGTGTTCTTTCAGTATGTCATAGCGCCCTTAAAGTAATTATTCTGTTAATAACCAATAACTTCAACAGGCTTGAGATACAAATGAGATTATTTCAACAACTAACTTAGTGATGTATTAGCAGCTGATAGTTTAATAGTTGCTAAGTTAGGTCGAAGTTTCAGAGTCTCGAGTATTCTACCATTTAACAAACACTTTTAACGGTGTCAAAAAACTGCGTTTACCAAACAATTAAGAACAGAAATAATGGTTAAATTCTCGTGTTTCTGATTACCAATAACGACTGTCAAATATCACTAAACCAGCGCTACTTCAGGAAATGAAAACATTTAGCTACATTATAGTTTCGTTGTAAGATACAGCGGAGTCACATTTGCATATAATATTCGTCGTTCTGGAACGTTCCGTACGGTCGGCGCTGGTGATAAGATTTCACAAACGATTTGCTACAGATATGGTTACCATACAGAGTGCTGCCGCGGTGCTTTCAACGTTTTGTAACGATGCGCCGCGGGAACTACAAAGCGCTGCCACGAGATGTGAAACAGAAAGTTAACTGGAAGGAAATAGAAAACCTACTATACAATTAACAAACTAATTAAAAGTACCGTTAGTTGAACCGAGAAACATTCTGAACGCAACATTTTAAGATCGTAATTTAAGGATTCCACTGTGTCACACTAATGGAAGAAGCTTTTGTGCGGGTGTCGGATGATTTAATAGTCAGTATTTCTCAAAGAGAGCATGAGTGTCCGTTCCTGCCGTGTACTTGATACAATGCCGCAGACAACTACAACCCGGGCGCAATAACTTGACACCTGGCTTCAATCTCGATCCCGCTCCCACTACCCCGAAATGTCTGTAGTGGGAGCGGGATCGACATTCAAGTCAGGTGTCAAGTTATTGCGCCCGGGTTGTAATTCAATTTCTAATTTTTATTCCCCATTTTATTGGACAATTGTGTCAAGTGGGAATTCTGTAACTTATTGTCGAGTGGTTCGTATCCAAATAGAGAGAGGAAGATTGCGTTGGAGCTTTTAGTGTTCTAATCTGAATAAACGTTCTACCTGTGAGGTGTTCCACACTACGGAAGTAAGGGCGGTGATAACACACGACAGCGAAATTAAGATATGCTAATAAGTTGTGTGCGAGATACGTTATCTAAGTATATATTTATTATTATGTAGAATACACTTTCTCCTAAGGTTGCAGCTCCATCTCATATTAGTTTCTGTCTTTTATTTCGTTTTTTATTTAATGAAAGGTATACAAAGTTCTTTTCATTTGTTATTATCCGATGTAATTGAATAAATTAAACTGAGTTCCGATAGTAACGGCAGCTTTTAAAAAAAAATGGAACAACACTACTAAGTCTGTTTCAGTAAAGCTTACATACCTACTCGTAATTATGTTGTTATCTGCATACCTACATTTAACTTTTTTCAAGTAAACATTGCAGATGGTGAAATATTAAAGCGTCCCGTCTGTTATGTTGTTAATATAAACATTCAATAATTATGTTGCTAGGATCCTTGTGAGGAAGCCCAGTCATCCGTCGGTCGGTGCGGGCGCCGGGCGGCGGGCGACGGGCGGGAGATCAGTCTGCGGTGATTTCCCGTGGGCATTGTCACGCGAAATAACTAGTCTGTCGGCTGTTTCTTGTACAAGATAACAAGTAGACCTTATATTTGTTGATCTTTCAGCCATCGTCTTTGTTAATAGATGGAATGAAATTTTATTAGTGTTGTTAACATAAAATTGATTCCACAAAAATACGGCCTATATTTGAGGATTCTTTACAGTATAAAAAATGGGGCCCATCTTCAGCGAAGAAGAAGAACTAGTATCAAATTCCTATATCGCGCCATATTAGTTCTCCGACAGATTAGAGCGTTTAATGAAACCCGACTTACTGCTCATTCACACGACGACGTTTAACAAAACGTCTTTTTCCATAACTCGTTTTCATTTTGAAGCTGCCAATTTTTTTTAAATGTCCGTGTACACGCGTCAGTAATCGAAACAGATTATAATCTAAATGCAGAAGATACGCAGAGAATGCATTCAGCGGCTATGTGGATTGTGGATATTACTCAGCTATTATTCAAACAAGTTATTTAACCTTTTTATTACCATAATCTGTATAAGCATTTATACAGTTAAAAGTCGGCAGCTATAAGTCTACAAAGTTGCTTTAAAACAGCCAGTTTGTATTGCTTAGGTACTACTTAAGCAGTACTAAGTCAAAAACAAACTTTGCGAGTCAAAGAGTACAAACAACCAGTAACAGATCAAAGAAACTTATAATTGAGTTGACTTGTTTGTGCTGATATTCAATCTTGTTGTGAAAGTGAGACTCAAGCGTTATTATTACGTCCATCATGACAGTACACTAGTAATGCCTATAGCACACGGTCCAAGCTGACCTAATGAAACTGCTCACAGCTCAGTGCGAGCTCACATTGATAAGTCACGGATATTGATCTCACACAAGGGCTACCGTTTCACTTTCGCATCTCACAAACATTCTAAATGAAACATATACGTAAACTGTGTCTTGTACAGATGTGCAGGACTATTGTAGACCTGATATATATGAAAAAAAAATAGATGGCGTCATTTGTATGGATGTCGTCTACGCGGTGCTACGAGATTCGTAGACACGCTGCTACGCCGCCTACGCGCTACGAATACCACCATCGTAATAATTCATAAGTCTTTTATCAATACCCTATTGATATAAATCGCTCAGCGCTATTTACATGTAAATTAAACTGTACTTCAAACAAATAAGTGCCGTATCTCAAACTAGTAAGGTTCACAATTGAGCGGTCACCAATCGCCGCCGTACGTACGTGATTAAACGCTATAATAAGGAGTGATGGAATTCTAGAGCGAACGCAAAGAGGTGAAGCTCACTGTGTGCCTTCTAATTGTGTCGTCAGCGAAATTGATAACCGAGTAGACAAAAGCGTAAACAGAGGAAATGCCTTTCAATTCCTGGATCGGGTAATAAATCGTAATTTCCAGAAAGTGACAGTCCACACTTGTGTGTTTCTGTGTCAGTGTACCTATGACATAGTTGGCGTGCAGCGAGTGCACACTGTTTACAGGCGCGCGGCTCTCCCGCGCTTATGGTAGCCATACACCATAATGCCTATTTGTCAATTCGGCATAAAATGCCAATTTGCTCAAATAGAATTGAACGTGTATGGGGGTGGAATGCCAATTTGATGGCATGACATGCCAATTTTGATAGGTCATCAAATCGTTTTTGACACAACGTAAAATCGGCAGCAGTGATGCCATCTTAGCAACTTCATAGATAGTTAGCTAATTTTATAAAGGTGCTAGAAAAAAAGCTAAAAAGTGTAACTTGTGGCTAAACTTTTTAGCTACTTTTCTAACACCATTTCAATTCATCATGACATTGAGACTTTCAAAATTAGTCAAGTAGTGTCCCGAGTCAAAAGACAAGATAATGCAACAGTGGCTCATTCTACATATAAATAAGTGGCATTCTGAAGAAATAGTTTAGTTTCGGGTGGAAATAAAAAAAGAAATGAAATTCTTCCGGTGGCAAAATATATTTAAATATACAAGATACCCTGAATATGAATTTTCAATCTTAAGTAAACTGGGAAAGTAAAGCAGACTCTGTAGAGTAAAATACTGCAAAATCTCTGTAACAAATACAGGGATTATTGTCAGCCGACATCACTGAGAAGTCACTAAAATCCGACCACTCATGACTTTCGGAAATTTCTAGGTACTAATTTTTTAATGCATTTGATGTAATGAAATAGACACTAGCGCCATGTCTAAAGGTCAAGGAGTGGTGGCCAGGGCTGGGGTGCGTTTAAATCTTCCGGCGGTATTTCGCCGGAAAAAATTAAACTAGCGAAGGTTCGCTGAACGGAGTCATAAGTTTCTGTCAATGTTAGTTGTCAAATTCAATTGACAGCTCAGTTTATTGAACAAATAATCAATTTGCCGGTTTAATACAAATCCATAATCCACAAATAATATTTACTCTCTAAAATAAAAATAATATTCGTTTTTACTGCGGATATCGAGCAAAACAACAAAACGTAATGTCAGTCTGACAGCAGGATAAAATATTGCGAGGTAAAAAGGTCGCAATATTTTATCAGTAAATTCCATTTAGTAAAAACTTATCCCAGCGAATGACCGTAAACGGGGCAGATTAAATTTTAGTTAGCTTCATTTTTCACGTCGCGGTGTACTTAAACGGGGTGTTTGACATTTAGGCAGTATAAATTTAAACTGGATAAAGGATATAAACGCAGCCCAGAGTCCTGCATATGGGATCGTTCTGAAACTCGACTTTTTGACAAATATTTATTTTTATTTAAAAATAACCAGTACTAATCCAAATTCAGTGACTAAATAAGAAAATAATTGTACAAAAACGTTAATAATATATAATAGAATTGACTAAAAAAAAAAAAACAAATATTCTCCGCATTTCATTTTACATTTAATTTACTAGACAAACGTTTTCGAACGCACCACGTCTAGCATGCGTACCTATCTAGTCTGTGATGCGTACGCAATATAAGACAGTGTTCCCACTTTATAAATATTTTCCCTTTATTTAGGGTAGGGGGGTCCTTTCAATTGTTGGTCATTATTTAAGCGAAAAAATTGTAAAATAAATAAATATATGAAGGTCTTTATGAAATTAACTACCCAAAAACCAACCTTCATGCTTTGTGCTCGTGTAACCCTCTAGGAGGCTAATAGCTAAATAATAAAAAGCAACACTTCTCTGCATTATTATAATTTTTATTTTCGACTTCAATTAAAAAAAAGGCAAAATTTTTCAATGTCAAAATAATCGTGTATTGAAAAGGTGATAATAAAAAAAACTTTTTCAAGAAAAATGTAACCGCCTTCTAAAACAACCACAAAAAATTGTAAAATAATCTACAAAATAACTTTTCTTTCGGTTGTCGGTGCCTTTGTTTTTTTTTTCTTTTCATTGTCTTTTAGCCACCGACTTCCGAATGAAAAGTAATTTTGTAGATTGTGGTTGTTTTTGAAGGCGGTTACAGTTTTTTGAAAAAAAAAAATTTTTTAACTCTTTTTAGTTTAAATATTCAACCCGAATTCTTGTCAAGAACATCATTCTCTTACTTGTGCACTAGAATTTTGTAATCCTTCGCACCGGTAATTACATCGCTCATGTACACAATAAGCTAATAAAATTCCATATCTCAAAAATTACTGACCGATTTCTACCGATTCTGATGAAACTTGCAGTGTTCCCTAAGTTAAATGATACCTCGCACACCAAAAAAAAGCATTACTTAAATCGGACTCAAATTCCGGAGATATGCGAACACAAACTAAATCAATCGATGCCTACTCCTTACTGTTAAGGAGTTGTACCTTCCATCATCAGCTCATCCACCTGAAATGATGATTATCAGATGCAAATACTCGAACAGCTTTAGAAAATATATATAATTGGTACTATCTGCCTATAAAATTTGAAGGAACCCTCGCTTTCCCTGGGATCCTATCACCAGAACCTGACCTGAGATTTTTTTCCAAATCAGTCCAGGCGTCTTCGAGAAATCGGGGAACATACATAAAAATAAAAAATATTCCGAACTGAGAACCTCCTCCTTTTTTTGAAGTAGATTAAAAAAAGGTGTCGGAACAGGTAGGTAAGTTAAAACTAAGTATTTATTATACTTACGGGTAAGCCCCGACTCAAACGAGCGTTTTCTTTTGCTGGCACTTTAAAAGCGCTGACGTGTGAACAGATTTTGACTGGCCTGTTGGTCTAGTAGTTAGTGACCCTGACTGCTATGCCGGGGGTCGTGGGTTCGATTCCCACTCAGGACAAATCTTTGTGTGATGAGCATGATCATTTGTTCTGTGTCTGGGTGTAATTTATCTATAGTAAGTATGTATTTAAAAATATATAAGTATGTTTTCAGTTTTCTAGTACCCATAACACAAGCCCTGCTTAGCTTGGGACTAAATGGCGTTGTGTGATAGTTGTGGAATATTATTATTATTATACAAGGGAATGCATTTGTTCTATATCGGCGGTTTTTTAACGCCAGCAGAAAAAAAAAATTTCGCGCGAATGGCGTCTTAAAAAGTCTAGGTAGGATTAAAAAAACCAGCAACTGCCTGCAGGCACTATTACTACGATTAATGAGTAGTCATTATGACTTTTTTTTCAGATGGGTCTACGAACCAATATCATCAAAATAGTTCAGCGGTTTAGGCGTGAAAGCATAACGAACAAGTGCATTTATACTACACGAATAAGTTAGGATAAAATTGTAAAATCATTTTATTTTTAATTTTAATACCTTTTTAGTAATATTAAAATACGGGCAAAACTGAAATCAGAGGCTGACAATATGGTTACTATGACAACGAATATTCAAATAAAACAATCGATGTGTATCTAAGTAACAAACATCAAACAAAAATACGTTAGGAAATTCAATAAATTAAATTTTGTGGTTCGTTTCAATAAAATCGAGAAGCGTTTAAAATACCTACCTACCTAAGGGAGATCATCATCATCATCGACGACTTTGCTCTGGAAAAATTATATGGAAAACGCGTGGTCCAATTCTGACCCGACTCAATTTAGATTGCCATCGACATGCTAAGAGGATCAGCACAAAATAATCGCAGAACCTGCCATTCTTCAGACATGAATAAGGTGGAAGATAAAACCAGCTGACACAGTGATATACCTAGTGTGAAACCGCTAGGTATTGTACGAGTATGATCAAAATGTTTCCTAATTATTTCATGCAAACAATTTGATACAGAAAGTTGAGAGCCATTGGATCAATGTGTAATTCTTTATCATGGATTTAGGTACTTCGATTAACAAAAAATGTACAATGGATTTACATCTCAGTGAAGTGAAATATCATATTCCTTATCGTTGTTAGTAATAGTTATTTAGTGATTGTGTTTAAATTACAATAATTGTATTTTTCCTATGCTGTTATAACTTACAGAATGTTAATAATATAGGTAAAAGTAAAGTAAGTAAAGTAAAACCAACGACTTTCATTTTGATATGATTTTAATGAAAGCATTTCAAGCAAAGCTAAGCAGCTCTGCCAGAGCAAATATATAAAATATAATTATTTTTGCATGATTTTACTAAAAAGGTGAGTACTGACATAATGAGTAGAGAAAAATAGAAGATTTGATGAATTAGAATAAGGGCAAGAGAACGATGAGACGACGAATCATAAGATTTGTAAATAAAATATAACTATTAATATTTCCCTAAGTATTTATTTTAATAATAAAAGGTTAAAACACTACATATACCTATAATATTAGGTAAACTACCACACATATTTTATCACATAATTCAGTGTGTTTTTCTTGCATGATTCACAGAGCAGCAGCGAAATTGAGAATAGGCAATCCTTGCTCTCAGTAGAGTTACTGTCCAAAGATAAAATAATCTGTAAACATGAAGAAATTACCATTAAATTAACCCATTTTTCTAGTGTAAAAAACTTGTAACTAAAATGATACAGCGAAGATGCTGGCTCAGTGATGGCCCTTGCTTGTGAATATTGTAGTTCAGTTAATTTATATTAGTGTGACAGATTCGGACAAAAGTGCACACTATATAGGTATGTTTTTAATCTACCAGTACCTATTAAGGGGTAGAAATGGGTTGTGAGACAGTTTAAACCAATAAACGTAATCAAATTGTTGATTACATTATATGAATTTGTTAGTGATGGTTTTGCATTTAATAGTTGATGTACGTATGTATCATCACATCCTGCATAAACTTATTATAGTAGTAGTAGGTATGGTTAATAATCTTTGGTCATTCCTACCTTATAACTATAGCAAGTCCAAGCTGATAACAGACTGTAGTAGTTTGCTTCTTGGCATACATAAAGTTGGTGGTTTTCTGTTAGTAGAAATCCTGCTTTAAATTCAGTTTTGCACAGATTCAACACATTGAAAGTACTTGGTTGCGTTTATAAAATAATTCGTGCTAAGGGTAAAGGTGTTAAAAAATGAACCGCAGGCATTTCGTGGGCGTACTCGGTATCAAAAACGAAGTCGATTCCAATTTTTTTATTATTCCACCGGAAGAATTTCATTTTTTTTACTTCAACCCAAAACTGAACTATTGCTTCAGAATTCCACTTATTTATTTATGTAGAATTAGCCACTGTTGCGTTATGAGTAGGCATCACTGATGCAGATTTGACGTTGTGTCAAATCAATCTTTACGATAGGCAGTGTGGTGTATGGTGTCTATGGACGAAATGCCGATTTGAAACAATTGCAAGCATCACATCTATCGTTCACATAGGCAGGATGGTGTATGCCTACTATTAGAGTGCTCTCACACTGTACGAGCGACTCGTTTGACGCTGTGCACTCCACGACATTTCCAATAATTTCATTTCGTGTGCGGAAAAGAGCAAATCCCAGTAAGAAATGTAACTTGCAAGTTTTGTCATGTCATTACGGGTATAGATCTCATTTTCAATTGTTCATTTATGAATTGGAGAGTTTTGTTACTTATAGGTCCAAATTGTAATCCCTCAACACTTTAATGAAATGGAAACATCTTAAAATGTTGTAGAAAAAAATCATGAGCTTCAAATTATGCAAAATATATACGTTTTTTTTCATCTTTGAAATCCCAATTTGGTCACTGTCTTGCTAGGCAAAATTGTTCCCTAATTTCGTAAAACATAAAGTTTATTTTTCGTCATCAATTCAGAAGTTACAAGCTCCTCGTCAATTTGTAAATGAAGGCAGATTCGTTCTACATATCTTAAACATAATTATTATGTAAATATATCAAGGACTGTTCGTTCATCTCTTCGAGTTTAGAATAATTCGAGTTTGTCTCCAATGAGTATCAATTTGCTACATAATTTGCTTCCAAATGTATGTTTTTTTATTGAGGATAAGATGAACTTGACGTTAAAATTCGTGAGTATAGTGGAAAGAATGGAGGGTGGGACATCAAGAGCTGATAATTCGTATCTAGTGCTACCCATATCCAGAACATCATGGGTTCAATTCATGGGAATTGAAATGTGAAAGTGGGATACATTTACAAAGCCCTTTCCCTACCTAACAATACAAATATTTATACAGCTTTATGAAATCTTTCAAGAACGCTGGATGTTATTGGGTCTTTCTAATTTCACAAAAACAAATAGGTTAACTGGCAAAAAGCGTCTGATTAGACCATCAGCTCAGGAGCTTTATGTCAATCTGTCACCCCCCCCCCCCCTCTCCGCACCGGCCCGGGGAAGACATGACGTCGAGCACAAATTGAGTTGTGTCACAAAGAAGTCACGAGCACAGTCAGGGGACTCATGAATAACATTACTAACGTGTTTTATGAGGAGACGGACGTTAGAAAATACATTTTTTTACATCAAGACTTTTGTATCTTAAGGTACTGTTCCAATATTATTATATTGGTATTTGCTGAGTGTATCGTTTCACCGTTACATTTCTGAGCCGTTTATTAAGAGACGTTCAGTAGTTGCGTTTGCGAGCACGAGACCAACAGAGCTGTTACAAAGTATGTTCCGGTCCTTTTTTGTTAATGTTTTCAGCATACAGTTGATGCTGAAAACATTTACAAAGAAGTACGGGAACACAAACTGCTAAGTAAGTAGTAAACATATATTTCATAATATGATCATACATACAAAATTTTGCAGTTTCCTTAATTTAATCCCGGGGTTAATCCTACAGATTAAAGTGATGTATGCACGAGCGAAATTCCTCCATATTTGGGGCACAGTTATGACGCCTACGCGGATTACCGGTAGACGTACATCAAACAAGTATACCGGTAATCTCGCTAGATGAGCACAGCGTCCCAACGCACACACGTGAGGCAAACGCTTACATAGTTGCGTATAGCTCCTGAATACACCAGTATGAATAGTTCGTATTGAGCTAAATGTAGTCGCTGAGTTCACCCCATTTTATACACATCTGAGTGCAGGGTCTAGTTAGACTACATTTTATTTTATTAACTTAAGTTTGTACCAATTACTTCTGCAACTTAATTGACGTGACGAGACTAATTTTAATTTTCTGTAGTATCACAATTATGTTGAAATATCAGTCATAAGGTCGTCAAGAGCATAACTTCACACAATCATATTTAAACTGAACTGCCTGTGAACTCCCCTTTTATAAAGATTTCTACTTTTAACGAACACAATAAGTATAAAACAAGCTTTAATAAATTTATTTTGTAGAATGAAAAATTTGACTGGAAGCAGGACTAGAAAATGCGTCCTTCTTACGCCCCACAGACGGCTATCGGAGTCCTGCCCAACAAGGTCAAAATCTTTCATTCCAATTTATAATTTTATTAAACTAAATTTTAGAATTATCCTCAGAACTTGGCAACCATTCAGATCTGAAACTGATCATATTCAAATGGTGAAGTCGACAACCATGCATATTTTAAATATTGAACTTGGCTTCCATTTTGCCGGGATCATATTGTGTACAGATGGTCCATTACCGGACCGGACGCAGCCGCGCGGCGCCGACGATCACCCCGGACACACAGTCACGGGCACTCCCGGCAAACACAAATACTCACCACACATACATTATATCATGTACTCAGATGCAAATGCAATGTTTTAAGTTTTCATTAGTATGTTTGTGAGTCTCTTTATACCACCATAACTTTTGAACGCCTGCTGTACTGGTTGGATACTGTGATAACCGCTGTGTAATGCCGGGTAACATAGCCTATTGCAAATGTAGTAAAAATAATAATAGGGTAACCATAAATATTCAAGTAGAATCTCTGCTTTATTCGTTTACTAGCTAGTAGTTGTGAAAAATATACATGTCGAATTGAGAACCTCCTCCTTTTTTTTTCGTCGGTTAAAAATGCAAATACACACGAAATCCAATGTCATCGCTGACTGTTCATATTAATCGGGCAACGTCAACATTCAAACCTAATTATCCTTTGAGTCCTAAACTTCAAACGTTCATACCCGGCACACTGTAACTTTACACAGATTACCAGATTACCTCGCACCTACAGTTGTTGACCACAGCTCTGTGTTGTAACGGTTAGCGGGTGAGTTTAAATAAAATAACTCACCAACGTTTACAATAAATTTATTATAGGTCGTGGTTCACAGCCGTCACTTAGTATTTAATCGTTCCGTGGAAGTAGGCGCACTAAGTACTGTCCTGGCTTATCGCGTAGTGCAGAGACGCGATGGGCGAGGAGTTGTCCCGAGGTGAGAGAGACCCCAGGGACAGGATGGTGGATGCGCCGGCTGGTCAGCTGTGTGCGGCTAGGTGCTGTGTGTGCGCAGGCCTCGAACGTTCGGTAGCGTGAGTCAGCTGTCGAACTCAACGAACGTTGAGGATAGGTATTTTAAACCCCAATCTTGTTCCCTGGAATCAACGTCCAGCGGTAAATAAAAGGTCCACTGCAAATCCTCTCTGATGATGACCTCGCAGCGTAAGCGAAAGCCTAGGACGTAAAGCGCTTGAGGCGTTTGTGAGTTTGGTCATCATCAGAACGGAGTTTACATGGCAGGTACACAATATTAAATTAGCGTGAAGCATTAACACAAAACATCATTCATAGGCCTACGAGCGTATGGAACATTCGAGGCTTAACGGAATAAAAACCTAACAAAGAAAATTAGAACACAAAATAATAAGTCTGTAGGTAACTGCTCAATACAAAAAGATATAAACACAATAGCTAGCAGTTAAAAGGTTTGGTTTGGCAAGCTTACCCTTCACGGGGATGTAGGTACACTTCAACACGATTTATTAATTATCAATTTATAAATCTATCAAAATAATAACCGGAACCGACAGTTATAGGTAGTATCTAATTAGAGAGATACCACTTGCTGCGCGGTCGACTTTGTACGTACTAAATCATGTCCCAGCTGATTGCTACAAAATGCCTCGCTCAAAGAGAAGGGGAATTGGACTTTGCACGCGTGAGAGTGAGACGGCATAAGCATTGCCACTCACTTATCCGCAGCTAGAACATTCCACAGTTCTGTCACTACAAACTGTCAAATGCTACTACCAGTTTAGAACTACCCACTTATAAATTACTTTTTGTCTCGACGTAATTCAAGAATATTTACTAGATACCTACAAATTTATATTAATGAACTATTTATAGTTTTGAAATGAACGTTGGTAATCCACAACGTTACAATACCCCCTCGCGCAGTCAAGGATTTTGTCTTCTATAATGACAAAATCCGCACGAAGAATTAGATCTAACTATTGTTTTACCTATAGAATAAAAAATCATCATTCATACTTCTCACAATCATAACCAGCGGCAGCTATTGTATTCAGTGATACGGGAGATAGCTGTCGCACAATATAAAATATATAGGAATCCTGTTGTCATTAACCTGATGCCTTACAATAGTTTTCTTCAAAGATGAAAGTGTACTAAGCGAGAGAATAATGCAATCGTATGTATCGAGTTCAATAAAATGTTAATGTTAAATTATTTCTTTTCCTTTTAACCATCTACCGACCAATACTAATTCACCTACCAGTTTTAAAGTTTACTGTAAGTAATTGAATCTAAATTTAGATGATAAAATTATGTTTTTGGTTTAAGGCTTATTTATGGAGTTACCAACCGCTCCTGCAAAGGCTTATTTAAAGAGTTGCGACCGCTCTAAGTAAACAACACGAATGGTGTAGACCATCAGTATTAAGTGAACAAGCTATGTCCTTTGGTTTTGTTTCTTTTGATTTATGGTTTATTTAAGGAGTAATCGACCGCTCCTGCAAGGGCTTATTTAAAGAGTTGCAACCGCTCTATAGACACAGTTGTGTTTTTATGATGCAAGGGCTTATTTAAAGAGTTGCTACCGCTCTATAGACACAGTTGTGCTTTATGATTTATGGTTTATTTAAGGAGTAATCGACCGCTCCCGCAAGGGCTTATTTAAAGAGTTGCTACCGCTCTAAAGAAGAAAAGCACAACCATGTAAAGACTTACTAAAAAAAACACAACCATGAATTACAAAACCAAAGTGATCGATGGGTTAGAGCCACGATCAATATAGTAAATACCTTCGGTGTAGGGCCGATAGGTATAAAAAATAAAATATAATGAATGGGGTAGGCCATCATTATACATAAATAACTATAGGGTAGACCAAAAGTTATAACAAAGAAAAAAAAATTGGTAGGTTAGATAGGTTCGGTATAGTCATAGGTATTCAAAAAAATATTAAAAAGTTAAGGTTTAAAATTTACGGGTATATTTAACGAATGTCAAAATAATAAAGTTATAGTTATAATTTATTAAAGACTAACTAGAATGTCAAAATTTAGTTAAAGTTATAATGATAAAAGACAACTAGACTGTCATAATGGAAAGAATGGTCCGTATTTATTATCTATCCGTTTATGTAAGTCCCGTACCGTGACTAAAGATGATTCGCCTCTAATAATCACTAAGTACTCGAGTTCAGACTTATGAAGCGACATAAACTTAACTGGATAAGCCATGATTTAAAATTTTTTCAAAAGAAAAAAAAAATATTCAAAGTGTAGGGTAAGTGCCAAAACCAAAAAAAAAAATTCAAAGAGAAAAATAAAAGTAACGGTTATATGTACTAACACTCCGTCTGTTACAATTGATCTGAATGAATCTTAAAAATCTAGTAACGTTTTGGTTGAGAACAATCTAGAAAACAAGCACTGATGAAAAAACAATTGCACCGAACTAAATAAAAATAAAAAAAAAACACAAAGGAGTTAATGCAACCAATGTGTACGCTTTACAAAAGGTTAAGCTTTAAAAAGCAATAACAATTTAAAACAAATTGAAAAAACAAATTGACAGAATATTGACAGAATGAGGTAGGGTCTGCAATAATATGTACTTAGGTTTTACAAAAGTTAAGTTATTTCAAATTATTAATATTGAAAAAATGAATTGAAAAAAAAATATTGGTATTGACAGAATGAGATAGGGTCTGCAATAACCAATTAAAAAAAACAATCTAACTACCTATTTAAAAGAAAAGAAAGTAATAATTCTTTTATAGGCAGACGAACCCAGGTGAAAAGGTTGTATGTGCCTGTAATGAAATCCCGGCACCCACACCCTACAACCGAAACATAAAATGCTATGCGGTTGAAATAAGTGTGGTGGTAGTACTTCCCCGGACGGGCCTTCACAACGGCCCTACTACTGCGTTGACTTTAAAAAAAAAAAAATAATAGTCAAAAAGAAAATAAAAAAAAAAAATCGTTACTTTCTTTTTGAACAAGTAGAAAAAAAATTGTGTAGGGTAGGGTACACTTTGGCTGCGTTAAACCAAAAAACGTTTCACAAAAGACAAAAAAACACAAAACACACAAAACACCAAAATAACACACTTACTACCTCCACAGAACTTAGGGAATACTGTAAAAAAACCAAGCGACCTTAATGAAAGAAAAAAACCACGTAAATGGGCGCCAATGTAACGGTTAGCGGGTGAGTTTAAATAAAAGAACTCACCAACGTTTACAATAAATTTATTATAGGTCGTGGTTCACAGCCGTCACTTAGTATTTAATCGTTCCGTGGAAGTAGGCGCACTAAGTACTGTCCTGGCTTATCGCGTAGTGCAGAGACGCGATGGGCGAGGAGTTGTCCCGAGGTGAGAGAGACCCCAGGGACAGGATGGTGGATGCGCCGGCTGGTCAGCTGTGTGCGGCTAGGTGCTGTGTGTGCGCAGGCCTCGAACGTTCGGTAGCGTGAGTCAGCTGTCGAACTCAACGAACGTTGAGGATGGGTATTTTAAACCCCAATCTTGTTCCCTGGAATCAACGTCCAGCGGTAAATAAAAGGTCCACTGCAAATCCTCTCTGATGATGACCTCGCAGCGTAAGCGAAAGCCTAGGACGTAAAGCGCTTGAGGCGTTTGTGAGTTTGGTCATCATCAGAACGGAGTTTACATGGCAGGTACACAATATTAAATTAGCGTGAAGCATTAACACAAAACATTATTCATAGGCCTACGAGCGTATGGAACATTCGAGGCTTAACGGAATAAAAACCTAACAAAGAAAATTAGAACACAAAATAATAAGTCTGTAGGTAACTGCTCAATACAAAAAGATATAAACACAATAGCTAGCAGTTAAAAGGTTTGGTTTGGCAAGCTTACCCTTCACGGGGATGTAGGTACACTTCAACACGATTTATTAATTATCAATTTATAAATCTATCAAAATAATAACCGGAACCGACAGTTATAGGTAGTATCTAATTAGAGAGATACCACTTGCTGCGCGGTCGACGGTTTGTACGTACTAAATCATGTCCCAGCTGATTGCTACAAAATGCCTCGCTCAAAGAGAAGGGGAATTGGACTTTGCACGCGTGAGAGTGAGACAGCATAAGCATTGCCACTCACTTATCCGCAGCTAGAACATTCCACAGTTCTGTCACTACAGAACTGTCAAATGCTACTACCAGTTTAGAACTACCCACTTATAAATTACTTTTTGTCTCGACGTAATTCAAGAATATTTACTAGATACCTACAAATTTATATTAATGAACTATTTATAGTTTTGAAATGAACGTTGGTAATCCACAACGTTACAATACCCCCTCGCGCAGTCAAGGATTTTGTCTTCTATAATGACAAAATCCGCACGAAGAATTAGATCTAACTATTGTTTTACCTATCAAAAAATCATCATTCGTACTTCTCACAATCATAACCAGCGGCAGCTATTGTATTCAGTGATACGAGAGATAGCTGTCGCACAATATAAAATATATAGGAATCCTGTTGTCATTAACCTGATGCCTTACAATAGTTTTCTTCAAAGATGAAAGTGTACTAAGCGAGAGAATAATGCAATCGTATGTATCGAGTTCAATAAAATGTTATTGTTAAATTATTTCTTTTCCTTTTAACCATCTACCGACCAATACTAATCCACCTACCAGTTTTAAAGTTTAATGTAAGTAATTGAATCTAAATTTAGATGATAAAATTATGTTTTTGGTTTAAGGCTTATTTATGGAGTTACCAACCGCTCCTGCAAAGGCTTATTTAAAGAGTTGCGACCGCTCTAAGTAAACAACACGAATGGTGTAGACCATCAGTATTAAGTGAACAAGCTATGTCCTTTGGTTTTGTTTCTTTTGATTTATGGTTTATTTAAGGAGTAATCGACCGCTCCTGCAAGGGCTTATTTAAAGAGTTGCAACCGCTCTATAGACACAGTTGTGTTTTTATGATGCAAGGGCTTATTTAAAGAGTTGCTACCGCTCTATAGACACAGTTGTGCTTTATGATTTATGGTTTATTTAAGGAGTAATCGACCGCTCCCGCAAGGGCTTATTTAAAGAGTTGCTACCGCTCTAAAGAAGAAAAGCACAACCATGTAAAGAAAAAAAACACAACCATGAATTACAAAACCAAAGTGATCGATGGGTTAGAGCCACGATCAATATAGTAAATACCTTCGGTGTAGGGCCGATAGGTATAAAAAATAAAATATAATGAATGGGGTAGGCCATCATTATACATAAATAACTATAGGGTAGACCAAAAGTTATAACAAAGAAAAAAAAATTGGTAGGTTAGATAGGTTCGGTATAGTCATAGGTATTCAAAAAAATATTAAAAAGTTAAGGTTTAAAATTTACGGGTATATTTAACGAATGTCAAAATAATAAAGTTATAGTTATAATTTATTAAAGACTAACTAGAATGTCAAAATTTAGTTAAAGTTATAATGATAAAAGACAACTAGACTGTCATAATGGAAAGAATGGTCCGTATTTATTATCTATCCGTTTATGTAAGTCCCGTACCGTGACTAAAGATGATTCGCCTCTAATAATCACTAAGTACTCGAGTTCAGACTTATGAAGCGACATAAACTTAACTGGATAAGCCATGATTTAAAAAATTTTTTCAAAAGAAAAAAAAAATATTAAAAGTGTAGGGTAAGTGCCAAAACCAAAAAAAAAAAAAAAAAATTCAAAGAGAAAAATAAAATTAACGGTTATATGTACTAACACTCCGTCTGTTACAATTTGAATTTAAAAATCTAGTAACGTTTTGGTTGAGAACAATCTAGAAAACAAGCACAAAAAACAATTGCACCGAAATAAAAAATAAAAAAAAAACACAAAAGGAGTTAATGCAACCAATGTGTACGCTTTACAAAAGGTTAAGCTTTAAAAAGCAATAACAATTTAAAACAAATTGAAAAAACAAATTGACAGAATATTGACAGAATGAGGTAGGGTCTGCAATAATATGTACTTAGGTTTTACAAAAGTTAAGTTATTTCAAATTATTAATATTGAAAAAAATGAATTGAAAAAAAAAATATTGGTATTGACAGAATGAGATAGGGTCTGCAATAACCAATTAAAAAAAACAATCTAACTACCTATTTAAAAGAAAAGAAAGTAATAATTCTTTTATAGGCAGACGAACTCAGGTGAAAAGGTTGTATGTGCCTGTAATGAAATCCCGGCACCCACACCCTACAACCGAAACATAAAATGCTATGCGGTTGAAATAAGTGTGGTGGTAGTACTTCCCCGGACGGGCCTTCACAACGGCCCTACTACTGCGTTGACTTTAAAAAAAAAAAAATAATAGTCAAAAAGAAAAAAAAAAAAAAAAATCGTTACTTTCTTTTTGAACAAGTAGAAAAAAAATTGTGTAGGGTAGGGTACACTTTGGCTGCGTTAAACCAAAAAACGTTTCACAAAAGACAAAAAAAACACAAAACACACAAAACACCAAAATAACACACTTACTACCTCCACAGAACAAAAAAAACCAAGCGACCTTAATAAAAAAACCACGTAAATGGGCGCCAATGTAACGGTTAGCGGGTGAGTTTAAATAAAATAACTCACCAACGTTTACAATAAATTTATTATAGGTCGTGGTTCACAGCCGTCACTTAGTATTTAATCGTTCCGTGGAAGTAGGCGCACTAAGTACTGTCCTGGCTTATCGCGTAGTGCAGAGACGCGATGGGCGAGGAGTTGTCCCGAGGTGAGAGAGACCCCAGGGACAGGATGGTGGATGCGCCGGCTGGTCAGCTGTGTGCGGCTAGGTGCTGTGTGTGCGCAGGCCTCGAACGTTCGGTAGCGTGAGTCAGCTGTCGAACTCAACGAACGTTGAGGATAGGTATTTAAACCCCAATCTTGTTCCCTGGAATCAACGTCCAGCGGTAAATAAAAGGTCCACTGCAAATCCTCTCTGATGATGACCTCGCAGCGTAAGCGAAAGCTTAGGACGTAAAGCGCTTGAGGCGTTTGTGAGTTTGGTCATCATCAGAACGGAGTTTACATGGCAGGTACACAATATTAAATTAGCGTGAAGCATTAACACAAAACATCATTCATAGGCCTACGAGCGTATGGAACATTCGAGGCTTAACGGAATAAAAACCTAACAAAGAAAATTAGAACACAAAATAATAAGTCTGTAGGTAACTGCTCAATACAAAAAGATATAAACACAATAGCTAGCAGTTAAAAAGGTTTGGTTTGGCAAGCTTACCCTTCACGGGGATGTAGGTACACTTCAACACGATTTATTAATTATCAATTTATAAATCTATCAAAATAATAACCGGAACCGACAGTTATAGGTAGTATCTAATTAGAGAGATACCACTTGCTGCGCGGTCGACTTTGTACGTACTAAATCATGTCCCAGCTGATTGCTACAAAATGCCTCGCTCAAAGAGAAGGGGAATTGGACTTTGCACGCGTGAGAGTGAGACGGCATAAGCATTGCCACTCACTTATCCGCAGCTAGAACATTCCACAGTTCTGTCACTACAAAACTGTCAAATGCTACTACCAGTTTAGAACTACCCACTTATAAATTACTTTTTGTCTCGACGTAATTCAAGAATATTTACTAGATACCTACAAATTTATATTAATGAACTATTTATAGTTTTGAAATGAACGTTGGTAATCCACAACGTTACAGTGTGAAGTGGCCGGGGGGGGGGGGAGGGGGGACTAATTAATCACGTGCACCGCGAGATGTGACGCGGTCGTGATCAAAGAAAGACACACGTCGGTATACACTCTGTGCCGATAGACGACCGACTTGTGAGCAACCAACACTCGTGTGCCGGGAGGAGTATTAATGAGATAACATCACAAACAGCTAAATATTAATCGCTCTAACAACGCCTTCCTGAAGCATTGCTAAAGTTTTAATTAGTAGTTTAGATATTATCCTTCATCAGTCATTGACATAATAAATAATAGCTTATTGAAAAGAATACCTACAACGGAATTTTATAACAAACAAAAGTGAAGAATAACTTTTCTTTCTAAAGTCTGCAACGTTTTTATTTTTATATCATAATCATAATCATAATCATAATCATAAATTGTTTATTTGCTGATCAAAGGTTTACATAAAGTGGTGTTAGCATTATTTACAATATTGTTCTCCTTGATCTACCGTACAGGCATGCAAATTCGACTTCCATAATACATTTCATTCATATAAAATAGAAATAAAAAAATAATAAATTAAAATCAAAACATCAATAAAATAATAATAAATAATTAATGTCATAACAATCCAGGATTTCAAAATATTAGTTATAATTTAATTTCAACAGAGCCATGTCCATAACAAAAATAATAAAATGCGAAAATTATGTATAATAAAAACAATTAAAATTAATTTATCAGGGCTATGTCAGTACACAAAATTACATTATCAATATATTTATATAAATCAACTATAAAATAATAATTTTAATCTTATCATTTACCTTCAAGAAAATCATTGATTGTATAATAGGTTTTACTAACTAAATAATCAAGTAAACGCTTTTTAAAGAGATTACCATTTAAGCTTCGCAATTCATCCGGTAACCGATTATAAATTGTTGGCGCCATGCAGTATACACTCTTACGCAGTAATGCTGTTTTTGCTACATTTAAACGTAATATATTTTGTGTGTTCTTTCTCCTATTTCGAGTGACTGTATCTGCCAGAGTCTCAAAAAGATCAGGGTTTGATTTTATAAAAGTCGCGATTTCAAAAATGTACATACACGGTAATGTCAGTATTTTGTATTGTTTAAAATATGGTTCACAGCTATCTGTGGTTTTAAGATTAAACATCGCTCGTATGCACCTCTTTTGGGCTTTAAATACCAGATCTTTATTTGTCGAGTTGCCCCAAAATATAATACCATATCTGAGGTATGAAGCAGTTGTTCCATGATATGCTGTTAGTAGGGCATCAATATTAAGCGTGAATCCAAGTTTAAATAGTGCATACGCTGTACTGCTTATTTTTTTACAAAGTTCTTCTGTATGCGTTTTCCAATTTATGTTATCGTCAATAGTTAATCCTAAAAACTTCGTTCTGCTTACCTCGCTAATTTCTTTATTATTATAGTTTACTTTTAAATCCTTAAATTTAGGTATTCTTTGGGTAAATTGTATAAGTTTAGTTTTACTAATATTTATTTTCAAATTGTTATTATCTAGCCAGTTTATAATATTCATTAAGGCAGCGTTTATGTCAGCTTCGTATTCATTTTTATTTTTACATTTTATAGCGACTGTACTATCATCTGCAAATAATGTTATAGGATGATTGGTAGCTTTAGGTAAGTCATTTATGTATAAATTGAATAACGGGGGGCCTAAAACGGTACCCTGTCCCACTCCATATTTTACTGTTCGCATGTGAGAAGTATATGTTTCTTCTCTTTTGTTAGACTCATTTATGCGTTTTATTTCTACGAACTGTTTGCGATCCGTCAAATACGATTCTATAAGACTTAGAACATTGCCCCGTATACCATAATGATCAAGTTTTGCCAGCAGGACGCTATGATCCACATAGTCAAATGCTTGAGTCATATCACAAAAGATAGCGGAGATTGGTGTTTTGATATCTAATTTTGTCATTATTACATGCAGGAAATCATAGATCGCTCTATTTATGCTCTTCTTCTGTCTAAACCCTTTTTGCTCTTCAACTAGGATATTGTGTTCTTCCAAATATTTGCACAATTGCCTATGGATGAATTTTTCAAAAACTTTTGAAAGTACAGGTATGAGTGTAATGGGCCTGTAAAACTCCATAAGTTCTCTATTTTCTTTTTTGAAGAGTGGTTTTACCACAGATGTTTTAAGACCATCAGGATAGATACCCGTGGAGATACTTAAATTTATGATGTGGCTTAAATGCGTTGAGATATACTGGCTTGTAAGTTTAACGACCTTGGTTGATATTTCATCATGCCCTACACTGTTCGTGTTTTTTAAAGATGATATAATCGTTTCAACATCAGCGGGAATACAAGGTGTAAGAAACATAGATTTATTTCTTCTGTCTATGTGCTTAGTGACTTCAGTACCACTATTTGCAACAGGAGCAATTTTGTCGACAAAATAATCACTGAAAGCATTCGCTATCTGCTGCGGATTTGTAACTATTTTATCGTCACCTATCCTTAGTTTGGAGATAGTACTGGGTGAGGGGTTCTGCTTTGCTTGATTAATGATTTTCCATGTGGTTCTGATTACATTTTTAGATGTTTTTATGCTATGGATATTTTGAGAGCGTTGTGTTAGCCTAATGATATTTTTGTATTTTCGTGCATAGTTTTTATAAGTTTGTCTGTTTATTTTATTTGGCTTTAATCTAAATTTCCATAGCAGTTTTCTTTTCATTTTACTACATAATTTTATACCCCGTGATACCCATTTACTTTTATTTGTTGATTTTATTGTGGTAATTTTATATGGAAAACACAAATTGTAAAAGAGTTTATATGTGTCCATAAATAAATTGTAAGCTATATTTGGGTTATCGGTTAAATATATATCTGCGAATGATAAACTCTTAATACACGTTTCAAATTTGCTGAGGTTTTCTTTACTGTAATTTCGTTGTTTTACACGCCAGAACCCAATTTCACCTTGTTTTTTAACAGGACACTCTATTAGTTGTGCAGTATGATCAGACAACGAAAATTCGATAATTTGAGACTTACATTGTTTTCGAAAATTATGTAGAAAATTATCAATACAGGTTTTACTTTTTAATCTAGTAGGTTTTCTAAATTCTATACATAGGCCAAATTGTGACAGCAAACATTCAAATTCCATAGAAGTCCTATTGTTCTTTAAAATATCAATATTGAAATCACCTGCAATAATTACCTTTTTATTTCGCTTACCACAGATTAACCTCAACAGCATTTCCATCCTTTCAAAAAACACATTCAAGTTATTAGGTTTAGGAACTCTGTACAAACAAATTACAATAATCCTACACATAACCAATTCTACACCACAACATTCAAAAGTACCACATAATGATAATCTCGTTATTTCTTGAATTTCTTGCCATTGATGTCCTTTTTTTACTAGTATGCATGCACCTCCTCTATTGATCTCTCTTCTACTATATATTGCGGCTAGTTGGTAATTCGGTACAAATAAATGTTTCTCTAATCCTGACATGATAAAATGCTCTGTAATACAGATCACATCAACGTTTATATCTTTCTCACTTAGTTCTTCTAGACAAACAGAGAGATTATCAGATTTGCTGAGTAAGCCCGCAATGTTCTGATGCAGTATTTGTACATTTTCATCACAGAAAAAACTCAGTATCATTTATTTCGCCGCTATTATTTTGCTCAAATATATTATTCTTGGCCTCAATGATATGGTTCTTTATTGTCAGCAATATGTCGTTGAAAATAGTCCTCATTCCGGTGTTGTTCACCCTTCCATCATATTCAGAGAACATCGTTCCATCTATGGATAGATTTTGATTTGAGTCGACCAAAGTAGCGTATTGGTATGAATTTATATCAAGGCAGAGTAAAGTACCAAACATCTCTACTCGCCAGTTAAAAACTGTAGTGTAATAGCTACATTTATACGTGGGGAGGCACAATATAATATTTGTGTGACGTATTTTCAATAGGGTATCTCTTAATTCCAATATAATATTAGCATAGTTATTTGTTATTCTAAAATCCTCTTCTCCTATTAGTATTACACAATAATCATTTTTTGTAAAAGAATATAGTTTTTCATGCAGATTTTTGATCATATGTAGAATTCCACGTTTCGGTGAAAGATAATGACACAGCTGCACGTCCCCAAGCGTCTCTAAAGCGATTGATAGAACATTATTGGTCTTGTTTGAACTTATTAAGCATATCTTCTTTCGATCTGACCGTTTTGTATTTATGGCCGATGTACTGTCCATATGCAGTCCTTGTACGATTGGTATTTTTTGTTCAGATTGTGTTAGGCTCTCTATTTGTTTTGTAAGGGACATGTTTTCTCGTTGTATGTCTTCTAATTGTTCTTGTAAGTGTGCAATTTTCTTTTTTTGTTGCAATGATGCTGCCATGTCGTCTTGTGGTTGAAGGTTTGAGGTTGAAGATGATGAAGAAGTAGTGGGAGACCCTTGACGTCTCGGCAGAGAATGTCTCCTTTTGTCGCTTCTTTTGTATGGACTTCTTATTATTGTAGCCGAGTTGCAAAGTGATTTCAATAGTTTTACTTCTTCGTTTAACATTTGTATCTGTCTCTTGAGACTGTTATTTTCCAGTATAATATTTTCCAGTTCACTCTCAGTGCTTTCCAGTTTATTGGTAAGAATAGATATTTGTTCTTTCATTTCAGAAATATACAGTTCGTCGGTTACAGTACAATCCATACTCTTAGACATTATATTATTAGGTGTATCATACATTTCATATGAGGTTTCAGAGTCGGTAAACAATTGTGAATCCATTATATTAAGAGTACCTTGGGTTGCAGGTTGAATCGTCTCAATACTCTGATTTTCATTTACAGCCTGTGCAATTTCTATTGTTGTCAGGATAGGTTCTAATATCGTATTAGTATTTTTCTTTCGCTTTGTAACATTGGATATATCGCTGGCATTTGGTACTTTTTTATTTTTCATGGTTTTCTGCATACAAGCTTTACATTTCCAATTTTTTCTTGATTCTAGGCTCATTAAACGGTATGTTTGTTCGGGATAGCCATCACAGTCTGGTTCAAATCTGTTTTTGCAGATTGCACACATTGCAGTACTTTTTATGTCAACATTTTTTTTACATTTGAAACATGGTACTAGTAACGGCATCTTGCGGCCACTATTTGTACTCATACTATTGTTAGATGCCATCTTTCCGACGTGAGCTCACCGTGGTTTTGTTATTCGTCCCTAGATGGCGCTACTCTGACGATATGGATCGAACGTACTTTGCAAAGAACTTTAGTTCCTTGATTCCGCTACTCATCCCTAGATGGAGCTATTCACTATGTTTTTCATGTGTGATGTCGAATTTATCATGAATGACTGTCCAGAATTTCAAAATAACGGAAGAAAAAAATTTTCACTGTTTTGAATTTTATCACAAAAGTAGTACTAATGTTCGTTCAATATGTACTTGTATAGTATTTCGTAAACTTTAGTTTCTGTCACTGCGTATTCTTAGAGTTGGTAATATCACGTTAAATACACTTTGATCCACATTACACTTTCAGTCATTTTTTCGTTATTCACATAGTTTTCTTTTTGAAGATAACATTATTTGATCACTATTAAGTCTTAATACACAAGTTCATTATATTTATTGAGACTATAACACACTTTAACTATTTTTGTCCGTTTAAAAATACACGCCCGATGTTTACGTGCCGCAAGCGACATCTATCTCATATATCATTGAATCCCCCACTGATTTCTATTTGATATAGCTCAATTCTCATTAAAAGCATTCCGTTGGTATAATGTATAGAAACGATTGAAAATGTATTGAGTATTTGGTTAAAACCACCGCATGCAATTAATTTGTTGAATGACGGCGCTCAGTTTGTGTCCAATTTGGATTTGTTTCACATCGCAGGCGTCACAAAGCCGCGCTCGGGACGTGTGGGCCGGCCAGGGGGGGGGGGGGGTTGACAAATTGATGTGCTCTACTATAAGGAAATGCGATAAAAGCCTTTTCAATCTTTATTGATTCAAACGTGATTGTCGATCGACGCATACTGACCTATGATCTAAAAAATGGCTGTGCATACTTCTGAAATACAGCATAATTATATGTAAATCAAACTAATCACGAGCATGGGAAAGGTCATTTCCAATTATTTTACCTCTGAGACAGAGGGTGCTATTTTTTACGGTTTAAAGTTATGACCACTTTTCATGTTTAAATAGCCAACAAGTGCATAGAAATTCCAATTTAATTAAACTATCTAACTTTAAAACGTATAAAATATCCCAGCGATCAATACCTCCAAGGAATCTGTATGGCTTTGGAAAGTTTTTCTAATAATAGTCACCTTTTTTGAAGAAAATCGTTTGAAAATCGCTAATAACGATATCTATCAGATAGCAAATTTATCTCCAAAAGGTTTGGGTTTATTCCGTCATCAAGAATTCCAAGTGATGATAAAATTACAAAGTTGTGTCTATCTAGCTCGTTCGTAAAGTTCAAGTAGTTATACTTTAAACTGAGGGGACTCGAGATACTCTTGTGATTTAATTTCTTTACACTTGATTGAGATCAACTTTAGTGTTACAGCTTAGGATTAATTTTGAAAGATTCGGCTGTAGTAGAGGCTTTTGAGTATGATAAAAAGTGTCCAGGCGGACGTGTGAGAGACAGCTAATAATAATCATCTAGGGAGGCTCTCGGTAGGCATAGCTGGATCAAGGGCCTGATACAGTTTCTGGACGTGGTGTGCATTGTTATTAGGTTCCTTTCTGTGGGACTCTGACCACCGGTAGCTTGGACACGGTTCCCGATACCGGTGGGCCACTATTGTTTAATTTTTTGTGGTTTTATAGAAATATTTAAAAATAAAAATAAGGGAAAACGATGAATAAATCATATCATTACATACCCACATATTAAGTGCATCACTCTTACAAGATGTAAATACTATGGCCACTTATGATTTATTATGATTTCAAACAAACAATTGAATATAAATATATCTAACTGACGTACCACGAAAAGTAATCATATCTATTGACGAGTGATGTGTTCGTACTGTGAAATTGAACACGCACCGTGTGTATGTGTACTTGTATACTTAGTTTGTACACGAGTGTATGAGAGGCCGCCGATACAAACTGTATTGACGGCGCTTCAGTCTACTGAATTAAATGATAGTTATACACACATGTATAGGTATCGCGGACGAGGCTAACATAATTTTGCTACCGAGCAATACCGACATTTATGTTTTAACAATTTACTTAAGTTTAACAATTTTTTAAAAACTTAAATTTTATGTTTTAACAATTTACAAATTTAAGTGTACTCTGCACTAGAGCATACCAGCATTCTGTTAAAATTGAACCTGTTCATAATAATTTTCCACAATTACGTCAGAGATACCATTTTCAATCTGCTACTGATGGAATGAAAATGTATTAGGAACTCAGTGTATAATCACAGTAAATAAGTACTTACTACAAAGCCTAGAAATTACTGAATTGGCTCAGAATCCCAGGCAGGCATTTTGTGTTATACATGTTTTTTTTACTTACGATAATTTTTCCCTTTAATAAAAAATAATGGGTAATTATAACTTTTTAAATTAATTTATTCACAATGAGTGGCTTAGTCAAGTTACTTGCAGAACTTGGATTCTAAATCAGTTAAGCGCGTTTCTTCCTAGAAAGTTGAACGCATGTATTGTGACATCCACCTAATCGCAGATTGCCCTCATTCACTTACTGAGAGAATTCTTGTGTACTAGCAATTTAATTAGTAACCCTTAATATCTGTATTTTTTCTTTTCTGGCTGACTCCACTGTCTAGCTCAGAACTAACGTTCGATAGTTTTCGTGTGAACAGTAGATTGCCAATCACACTTAGCGCGGAGTCTTCGTCGACACGTCGCGTCGAGAGCAATCTCCTTACTGCTTCTACATTTAATATTACGATCACATTAACCTCATATGCTTCAAAGAAATTTGTAACACTTATTCGGCTTACACGGTAGGTATTGACACTTGCCAAGAGTAAGTATGGAGTTTCTTGCCCATTCTTCTCCATACAACCTACCTTAGCGAATGGGTGTAGAATCAATCCTATCCCTTCCTATTTCATTTAAATTTAATAATCGTCGTTCAGTCGTTCAAAAGTGCCCCTTTGATGGCCTAATTGGAATAAATGATTTGACTTTGACTTTGAAAATTGGAGAAACTTTTTTAAATTACATGTGACAAACTAACCGCAAGTTGGGGCTGAACTACTGAACGCTACTTTCTAAGATGTTATTATATAGGTACTCCCTGAGTTTCGTTTACAATCATCATCATAATAATGCAATACGCTCACACTATATTTTTACTATTCAACAAAAAAAAGCACTTCATCCAGTTGGTACATGTACCTATTTTATTATGCACTTTATTCCAAGGCACTAGTCAAGAATTTCCAATTGAATAAAGCATCGTAAAGAAACACTTTCTTCAGGATATAAAAACTAACATATTGCCTCGCAGAACGTTTAAGGAATGCTTCGATAATTTACATGGCAGTTTTATGAGTGGCCCCGAAAGGGAAGCTTCGCATAAAATCGTTTAGTCCAAGTGGCTAATAAATATCGTATTAGTATCCATGATGCGGCTTCTTGCACAAATATGATTTTATTTAACGTAAAAATCTACTGTCGGATTAGTATGGATACTTTTGTGGATGTACATAATGAATAACAACAAAAACTGTACGTACTAGAGGTCACCTCCTCGTTCACGACCGCAGGCGATACTTATTTCCTGCTCGTGGATACCGTCGCTCCACAAATCACTTCGTGGTAAGTGGTAACATGCTTTACACAATTTCTTTCCTTTGTTTTTACCGCGGTCGCAATTGCAAAACGTAAAAAAGGGGCTTTTATTCTATAGTTTTATGTTTTCTCTCCAATATGTTGTAGTATAGCCTACTATACGGGACGGATTACGACCACAATCTTATTTTTATAGAATTACAATCAACAGTCGGTACACTCTTTGGGTTTTATAGTCTTCTATCATAGTTGCCTAGGGTGATTGGAAAAATTTGTGTGTTGTGTTAAGAAAAGAGTCCCACTTTTTAATAAATAAATCTACTCTAGTATACCTCAAGGGCTAGTCGTGCTAGTTATATATTTAAAAAGCTTAGGAGCCACTGTGTTGTAAGTAGGCACAGCTTTATTAGTACAATATCAGCTACAATGCTCCGGCGGGAAGAGCGCCGTGTGTTCCAGACTAATCGCTCGGTAAATCGTACTGATTGCGTGCCCGCGAGGGCAATTCAACTCGTTTATTTGGTAATACATTGTTCAATATTATGCACATGCACAAAATTAACGACTTACCTATTTTTTAGACATATTAACCCGATTAAAATAATTTCCTTGTTAAGTATTTTAAAATTAATTAAAATTAAGACTAAAATATTGATCTCCGGAAAATTCACAAGATTAATTTTATTATTATTTATTCTTCGTTCTCGTAGCGCTGCTACGACGGTCTACGAGTCTACGCTGTGGAGCTACGACCGAAGAGCTACGAGACATATTGCAGGGTGCGCTTTACCAATATTGTTTGCTGTACGCGATACATGTTTGAACATTCAGTTTCCGCGATCACTGTGTATATTATTTTGTCTCGAGATTGTCGGGAATTCGGCATAAACGAGACACGTAGGTACATCTAAGTATGAATGAGACGAGTTATCTCGCAAATATTCATTTAGAACTATGTTCAGTTTATACATATTTACAATAAATTAATACTGGCATGATTGGCTGGAGCGTTACCTAATATTGGAGAGTGTAACAAAATAACAGAATTTTTAGATTTTGTGTACGCATTATTAGCTTGTCTTAATAAGTTCACGCAGTGTTCAGACGCTGACGTCACTGGTTGCGTCACACGCTCCAAATATACCGCGACAACATACCGACGAAGTCCTAGTACCGATCTTAGTCTTAGGAACAAGTTTATTCCTCGCTATATATACAAATGTATGTAAATCCGAGTGTATTTCAGCTGTACTAGTGGCATGCATACTAAGGCGCTTTAACAGGTTCGATGCTAAGGTCACAGACACTATTCTTTTAGGCTAAAATAAAGTTAGTTTGTCGCCACAAATTCGTGGTAACAAAATGTTTAGAGCGTGACTAGATTTTGAATGTGTAGTGATCCGCTGCTCCTAGCTATAAATAGTTCTTAAAGTAGGGATTTATGGTACCAGATCTTTATATATGTAGATATTACTATATAAAGAAAGTTAAATCTCTCAGAAGGTCCGGACTCCACAGCGGAACCGCCACGAGAGGAGAGGAGGGATGTATTAATCATTAATAAAAAATTATATAGTAATTTCCACTTCTCATCTCCGTGAAGCTAAGGGACTTTGAATGGAAAGAAGAGAAGATGGCTCATATTTATTTATAAGTAAGGAAACAGCACTCTGTGGAGAAAAGGACTGACTATCATGTTATATAATAAACAAATTAATAAAATATTTATTAGAAAACACAAATTATTTTAATAGGTAAATTAATAAGTACTGAGAAGCCACATTAGTTCGCCTAAAAGTGAGTTCATAGCGATTCAGATTTCAGAGATGAAAGTACAATAGGATTCCGAAAACAAAAACAATTACAAATAAAGAAAAACAAGTTTAATTAGTAACAAAATTAAACGAGATTAATTAGTGAAACTTCGTCGAAGTTTTCCGTATATTGTTTTTAGAGTGTTGTTGACAGATAAATTTTGAGGCTCAATGATCGCATGAAAATGAGCTATGTCTACAGTCAACCATGTATAATAAGCATGGCTCTTAAGAAAATGAATCGCCCAGGTCTGAGTTAAGGAGCAGAAAATCCTTCCATAAAACAAGTCAGAATACAAAGCATTGCCTTCCCAGCGGCGGCTGTACTCGGTAATTAAGGTCAAACAAGTCATCATTTTTTCCATAGAAACTTCGTTGGGGTTTTACTCCACTATTTGACAAAGTACATCCAAAATGAAACATGGTATCGTTTTGTCTCATTATTAATTTTGTCTGTACGGAAGCAGAATTGTAAAATATGAAGCTATTAAAAAGTTACGAGCTTCTAAAGATTCGTTTTTTTGCTAATTTTAACACAACTTTAGGTGTAAATTAGAAGCTAAAGAAGCATCAAATTTCCAAAACGAAGTCCGTACCGACACAGCAAATTTATCGAAGAATTTAATAAATTTTATTTGAAATTAATTGGTGCAGTGTTTTTTTCATAAAACCCCAACAGCCAAAGGCTTTTTTGTATTTTTTTACGCGCGCCTTTTACTCTGAATGATCGTGCATCTCATTGAATAAGTTTTCCCCTGTTTTCTCCACGGGGGGATGACGCTCGCGCACACATGAACAATATGGCTCGATTTCCGGTGAAATATCATGGTTTTTGACCATGCCTGCCAGTGAGTTCGAGCTCGCGACTAGCGTCGCCTTAATAGTAACAGTAGCCACACGCTCCGGTAACTTTGTTCTTATTTATGTACCGCTGAGGGCCGTAATGACTCGGAAATGAAACACTGCAAATGTAACGAGGGAAGCGAAGACCAGATGAACTGGACGAACTGATACTGACTCCAGTTAGACCGCATTTAGGAGGGCGGTTTATAGCCTTTTTTTGTTGTAAAATCATGAAATGACTCCCCGCCCGGGTTGGGACTGGAGGGACTGACATACTAGTACTGATTAAGTCCACAGTGATCCCTTAATAGCCCTTTACCTTCCAGGATCACGGTTAACTGATAAGACCGTCCCGCGAACTCGTCAGGCTCTGGCTCTCTAACGCCCCCGTCAGATTGTTGACAACTTTTCAAGGCACGCGTGGAACACGCCTTCTACCCGGACGTGGCCCATGACCGAACGGCAAGTAACCCATTACTCGTAGAGAAATAGGTGTTGCAGCCAAGATAAAGTAATTTTCTATCAGGTTCTATATCATGTAAGAGCCAGTAATGTACGAGACTACGACTGCCATATCCTTCCGTTCCGGAAACCGTTCTAGAACAACAGGTTCATATTATTATGCGATTTTCACTTGTTTGATGATCACTGCGTATTGCTTTACACTCTAGATGTTGTTATAAATTCGACACAAAATAAAATCCCCACGAAAAAAGTACTGATCCTGTACTCCCACTACTTTCTGTTCTGATTCCACATTGTGTCCTTGTTTTGGATAGTCTTGAGGTGGATTTTATAATTTAAAATTATTGTTTTGAATTTCCTGTGCGGAACAAAATGGGTCGAATTCACAATATTCAAAGTTGCGAAAAACAAAAATCTTACGCTCTTTTAGACATTATCTTTTTTTCGTATGTAGTAAAACTCCGTTCACAATACTTGATAATATTTATTAATTGCACTTCCAACAAAACACAGTAAATTATAGCTAATACAAGTACACGTCCGTCCAGTACGGCTGCCAAGACAAGAATGCCGCCGCTCGCCGAGTGCTGTTACCGAGTTATTTTTCAACTCGATAAAAACGTTATTCGGTTTTAAAATAAAATCATGAATGTACTAAATAAATAAATTCAGAGTATTTTTAAACATAGGTATTTAAATCATAAACCTTACACTCGTCCATCCTGACCTCGTGTATGTCCTCATACACGGACCAGGCAACGCCTAATAACCTTACACTCGGCGAACAAGGGCACTCCTAACCTTATAATACATTCGTAAGACAAGAGAAGAAGAGAAAAAAAAATACAACTTCTTGTGATCGTTTATCAATAAATTGTTCTGTAAACCCATCCAATTCTCACAGAGCCATTGAAATTTTTGTTGTCTTTACCATAAACCCATCCAATTCTTACGGCAACGACAACGTTATTACATTTGCGAACCCATCCAATTCTCGCAATTTAATCCAATACTTGCTAACCCATCCAATTCTAGCAAGATTGGCCACCGCTAAAATATAGTTCTTGCTAACCCATCCAATTCTAGCAAGAACTACTCTATACAATTGAATGTTACAATTTATGCCAACCCATCCAATTCTGGCCAAAATTGTATCATAACTCTTTCTCTTTTCAATTTATTTAAACAAAACATTTTCCCAAACACAACAAAAATCTAAAATACAACTAAAATAATTCCTGCTAATCCATCAAATTTAGCAAAGAATCCTCCGACAATATCGAGTTCAAAATTACAATAATCTTTCACAAAAATATAAAAACAACTAAATAAGCCTCCAGGCAACACAATCAGTAGTCATTATCATCCAGTAGAAATATTTTATTATAATATTTACATTCATTAGATGTGTAATACTATACAATAACAAAATAGAAGAATAATCACAACATCATTCCTCAACCTCAGAGGCAGAATAATTAACATCTTCATCATTGGAATCACTATTAACCTCAAGAGCCGCCAAGTGAACCCAGGGCAACATTCGATCGGCAGCTACTGTCGTTTTGCGCTTACTCTTAGTGCCCGTCAACCCTGGAATTGCTGCTAGCTTATAACGGTCATTTCCTAGTACCTTCACAACTCTATACGGCCCTATGTATGACGGCAAAAGCTTTGTACTCTTACCCTCGTTGTTATAAGCCACTTTCGTAATTTTAACTAGTTCACCTACTTTGTATTTGCGAGCTGGTTTCCTACTTTTATCGTAATACTCCTTTTGTTTTATTTGCTGATCTTGTAACCTATCTTTGACTTCCTCTCTTATTGTTATTATGTCGTTGTCTTCGCGTGTATTTCGCCTTATTTCGTTAAGTTTAGGATCCAGCTCTGCATTCATGGACGTTCCAAACATCACTTCTGCAGGGGTCCTACCGGTGGTTTTCTGACTCGTATTGTTTAAGCCCCATTGCACAATACCAATCTTCTCATCCCATGCCCTTTCGTCATCGTTTAGATTTTGAGCGGTTAATGAGTCCAAGATTGAACGATTATAACGCTCAACCTGGCCATTTGAGCGCGGGCTGGATACCGCATTCAAAACGTGCTTGATCCCTTTGTCTAAACAAAATCTTTTAAAGGCATGGGATGTGAAGCAGGATCCACGGTCACTAATGATGCGATCTGGACATCGAAAAGTATAAAATACGTCCTCTAATGCTCGAATAACATTTTGTGTGTTCGTGTTTCGCACCGGTTTTATAAAGATAAATTTAGTGAATGCCTCAACAATGACTAAGAGGTGAGTATTGCCGCGTTTGGACCTCACAAAGGGCCCGAGGTGGTCTATGTGGATGGTATGGAAAGGAACTTCGATCTTTTCTATGGAATGTAAGTATCCTTCTTTGGTGTGAACAGTTTTCTTCGCGTAAGCGCACTGGACACAAGCCTGAACGTACTTCTTTATGAACCTAGACATCTTTGGGAACCAATACGACTTCCTAATGCGTTCAACGGTCTTCTCCACACCAAAATGCCCAATATCGTCGTGGTTTAATCGGCATAGTTGCCACCTCGCACCCTTGGGCACGACCCAGCGTACGTTATTATCATCGCCGTCAATGATTTTGTACAGTTGGTTGTTTTTGATTTTGTAATTGTCCTTAATATATTTAAGGCCGTCAGCGTCAATATCCGAAGAAACAATATCTTTGATTCTGCACAGTTCAGAGTCTCCTAATTGCAGTGTCTGGAGCCAATCATCAGTACCAATAGACATTATTGTCGGATATTGACCCAATGCATCAGTAGTTTCATCATCCGGAATAGGGTTACGTGACAGTGCGTCGACGTGGGTCATTTTGGAGCCAGCCCTATATTCGATGGTACACTGAAACTCTTGCAGCAACAGCCACCACCGTGCTACTCGAGGTATTAAGTCGCGTTTCAGGAATGTACTGCGTAGCGCACTGCAGTCTGTGACTATTTTAAAATTTTGCCCGAAAAGATAAACGCGAAACTTTTTCAGGGAGCAGATCACCGCCAGCGTTTCTAGTTCGTAAGCATGAAAATGCTTTTCTTCTGGGGTGGTCTGCCGACTGTAGAAAGCGACAGGATGAAACGCGCTTCCGGAAGGGGTTTTCTGCAACAGAATCCCACCAATGCCTAATTTGCTGGCATCTGTATGGAGCTCTATTACAGCCGTTGGGTCATATATGGACAGAATAGGCCGTTTTATTAATCTCTCCTTAAGATCTTTAAACGCCTCCTCCTGTTCACCTGCCCAACACCATAGTGAATCCTTCTTTAATAATTTGTTAAGAGGATGGGCCACTTGCGCAAAATTTCTTATAAATTTGCGGAAGTATCCGACAAGACCCAAAAATTGTCGTACCGTGTGCTGGTTGGTCGGACGCGGAAAATCAATGACGCAGCTGATTTTCTTATCCCCTGGTCTTATACCAGCAGCACTGATTTCGTAGCCCAAGTAATTCACCTTATCTGCTAAAAACTCGCACTTAGACAAGTTTAGCGTCAAATTGGCCTTATCTAACAATTGGAGGACGTTCTCAAATCGGTTCAGACACTCATCCTTATCCTTTCCGTATATGAGCACGTCATCTATATATACAGTAGCTTCAGTGTATCGTGCGGATCCCAACACCTTGTGCATCATCCGCTGAAACACAGCGGGGGCGTTCGCAAGGCCGAACGGCATACGGTTGAACTCGTAATGCCCGTCCGGCGTTACGAACGCTGTCAACGGTTTTGATGCTTCCGCTATCGGGACCTGGTAGTAACCCGATGCCAAATCGAGTGTGATGAAATACGCTTGCCCAGATAATCGAGCAATTTCATCCTCAATAATTGGCATCGGATATCGTTCCTTAACCGTTACCGCATTTAATAACCTGTAGTCGATACACATTCTTAGCTTGCCGTCTTTTTTACGTACCAGAATTATCGGACTGGCGTATTCGGATACGGATTCCCTAATGATGCCGGCGTCCAGCATCTCACCTACCATAGTACGAACTTGTTCGCGCTCCTTATGTGACAATCGGTAAGGGCGATAAACGATGGGCTGCTTACTATTTGTCTCAATTGTCATCTCCGTTGCATTTGAACACCCTAACTCCTTAAGCGTAGAGGCAAAACACTGTTTATATTTATTCAAAATATCTAATAACTTTTGTCTATCATGTTCATTGACACTATCACCCATACGGACCATTCCGCCATCTATGACTCGAAGGTTTGGTTCTAAAACTTCCGCCTCTGGGGACACAATACGGTTCATTAGATGAATCTTTGTGGCGCGACATAGGGTAGTTCCCATTAGTAACTTTAACCGACATGTAATAGGGGCAATACTGATTTTTACCACACCGTTTGTCACCCGGTATACACCACCATATATGGTGTACTGATTAGTTGGTTGCCCTACTACCTTACTACTTATAATAATATAGCTATCTATCCGTGGTTCCGTGATAGCTGTTATAGTTACAGGACCGTGTACATCAATGCAAGAGAGCAGCAAGACCTTAAGGTCTTGAGCACCTTGCGGGTCTTGGTTGACATCACTGAAGGGCATTTCATTTTCAAAATTGTAAAACTTCAAATGCTCAAAGTTTTTATATACAATCACATGCGATTGTTCTGTAAATGACTGCCCAATAAGTACGGGCACTTCCAAATATTTATCATCAACTACATGAAAACTCACTTCGGCTTTAACTCCATCGATTTCTAAATTAGCTTTAACACTTCCAACCGTTTGGACAATTTCGTTTCCAAAGCCCTTCAATGGTGTCAACCCATGGTCATAGTTTAGTCCTAATTTAGGTATAACAGATTTCGTTAAGAGAGAGACTTCGCTTCCAAAATCTATGAAGGCTTGAGCTTGTGATCCGTTTATTGCCACTACTTTCATATACTTAGAATTAGACTTAGAAGCAGAAATGCACATTGTTTTTTGTGTTGTGTCACTTTTAGTAACGTTTTTATTATCCGGTTTAGACCTGCAGCCGTCAGATTTATGGCCTAATTTTGGCAGGTTTGGCACTTTATTAAGGGTTTGGGGCACTTCATATAAGGGTGCCCTTGTTCTTTGCAATTATAGCAAACCAAACCGGGATTAACTGCTGTGGGGTTAGCTTTTTTTGTATCAGCATTACTATTATTAATATTTGAAGTTTTAGCATCGAACCTACTTCTAAAGTTGTTACGATCATTGGGTGATACAGTTTGTGCATCTTTATTACTCATAAGAAACTGCAGGAGCTGTTCAGGTTGTGTACAACGCAACGCTAAGGCACTAGTTTTTGTCGTTTTATCGCTTAGTCCATGTATAACGCAATCAACAGCACGCTTGCCAACGATGTCACACCGGTTCAACAAGGCTATCTTTTCATAAAAGTATATCTCAATTGGCTCACCAATCTTACTCTTACGCCTCAACATATCCTCCAGGGATTGACCGTAATTGTCCTCGCAGGGGAAAGCCGTCAAAAGCTTTTCCTGCCACTCTGACCAACTAAAAAGAATAGAATTTAACCCCTCATACCAGGTTTTGGCCAATCCCTGGAGCTTTTGCATCGCGAAGTGGATAACAGTTTTGTCATCCCACCCATAAACGGCGGCACACTCGTTCACTTTCCGTAACCAAATGTCAATTCTCTGATTTTTAGACGAAGGGTCGAATTCCGGTAATATATTTTTGTGATTTAAATTATGTGAACTGTGTGCTGCTGCTGACGGCTGAGATGGCTTAATCGAATTTAAAATATTAACAACATCCTTCGCAGAAAAGGTGGGACTTGCTGCCCTTCTGGAGATACGTGAAGAGGGTACCTTGCTATCCTGGTCACGGTAACGGCTGCGTTTATCCCGGTCGTCCGCTCGAGACGACTGCTGCTCCAAATGCCGCGAAGTCACGGCACTATTGCTGCCTGCGTTACGTCGTGCGCAGTCGTTTTGTCTTGAACTGGATCGCAACCGGCTCCGCTCCCGGTCAATTTCCTGTTCTAGGCGCCTGACTCTGTCTCGCTCACGCTCCAACTCCCGCTCCTTCTCCCGCATGCTCCTGCTGTGACGAGCCGAGCTACGACTTCGATAGCGAGTACGGCTTCGGCGTGCTCCCTGCGTCTCGCTACGTAAGCGACTCCGACTACGTCGGCCTCCGTCACCATCACGTCTCGACCCAGTGCGTTCAGGTGTCTCTAGACGGTGGCTTGGACCGCTCCCATTGTGTTCCATTATCTATAACTCGAAAACGACACAACCAGTTTGAATTTATTCACTAAAACAAAACAAAAAGAAAACGTGATGTATCTCCGAAACGGTACGTCCTAGCGCAAAAATAACCGAAAAAATGTTCCCTTTGTAACCCCGCAGCTATAACACTGAACATCATAATGTGACAACAAGGTGACCCTGACCCTTGGTTCCAGGGTCGTCCAATAAAAATGGGTAAAATAATATTTATAAAGTGTGCCCTTTGCCACCGGAAATAACGTAGCACACTAAGACTTGATTATTGGACCTTATTATGTCCTCAGAAATAAATAAATCATTATCATTAATACCCTCGGATATAAATTAATTTGGAAATATTTCTTAGTTAGCTTAGGTTAAACAAAATTATCGTATTTTGTTCCAAAATAATACCACATTTGAAACGATCATCTAACCGTCATACCACATTGAATTCGTCAACCAACCGTCAGTTTCAAATAATTATAAAATTTAAAATTACAAAATATGTGAGCATGTACATACCACTTCTGATTTGTAGTAAAACTCCGTTCACAATACTTGATAATATTTATTAATTGCACTTCCAACAAAACACAGTAAATTATAGCTAATACAAGTACACGTCCGTCCAGTACGGCTGTCAAGACAAGAATGCCGCCGCTCGCCGAGTGCTGTTACCGAGTTATTTTTCAACTCGATAAAAACGTTATTCGGTTTTAAAATAAAATCATGAATGTACTAAATAAATAAATTCAGAGTATTTTTAAACATAGGTATTTAAATCATAAACCTTACACGTAGGGAATTAATTTTGTGACAAACTTGCAACAATCCGACTCTAAGCAGACGAACTGCATTTCAACTGGTACTTTGGAAGCAGTTAGTACACCTAGCTAGCACTCATTTCACATGTACGAAACAGGGTTCTATTGATAATGATCACACAAATGTAAACCGCGGTACAAACGTGCTCACTTCCTGCACACGTATACTCGTATAAACATAATGAACGAGGTATAAAGTATGAATATTTATAATTTCTTTTGATGTTGTTTTAAAGAAAAATGCCCTCAGGTGCTATTGTCATACAAATAGCATTCATTGTTATAATTAATTCAAATACATTAAAATAACAACACTGTGGAACTGTCCTGGAAAAAGCTAGTTAGTTTAAAAATCATTGTTACTTTACCTAAAAAAATAACTAAAAACAACTTCTGTTTTTCAAATTCACTGGAATATCGTGAAACATTTCCAATACTACCTACGGAAAGGATTCTTGGAAATAATATTTATACGTGTTCTGATTTTTTGTTCCAAATTAAATTAAAATATTTCAATAACGGTATCAACAATCAGTATTGATTCCATTTTGTGTGAAAACAAAAGCTGTTGTTAATTTTGTTAATTAATTTAAATTAATATTGACTTCTGTATGAATTTTGACAAAATTAAAAGCAGAATAAGAGATCTGTAATTAATTTGTTTAAGAACCTTCTTTACCTTATTTATGCAAACAAATAAATTTCATTTGATTTGTGTCCTTGTCCACATTAAAAATTTATCTTGTTGCTCCACCAAGTTTGAAATTCATTTTAATGCTTTGTTATACATTTGTATTACTGACTATATTTTATGAATTTAAAACAGTTTACATAAAGAAGCAATAAAAACCCGCTATAACTTAGCTAGCCAGTTAAAAGGAGAACTTACGAAGGCGTGAGTTTATGTATGTACTAACTTATAATGTTGTAATTAACACACTTCCCGACTTCAGTTGATAGAAAGTCGCGTGTTCGGCATCACTTGTTATTTTATTTATTGGCTTTCTTGATTTATTTTAGACTCACCTCAGGTCACTTCATTTAAAAGATTAATTGTTCGTAGACACAATAGTACAAAAACTTCATTGTTATATCTGTAAATGGGAAAAATATAAACATCAAAGAAATACGATAAGATAAATTAAATAAAATTGCGCTATTCTCGTCGACAGAATTCAAGAGCTATACTTTTAAGACAAGTCATTTAATACTTTATACTTTTAAGTCCGTGGCGGTACATTCACTATTCTAGAAATTTTAAATATTCGTCGCTGGTACCCTCCAGCCGCCCGTGGACTCGTCTTTTGGTTTGCCAACTTTTATAGTCACTATAAAACCGTTTCCCGCACCGTTCAGTACAGTTCATTTGAATTAGATGAAATGTGACGTCAGAGGCTACGTACTTGTTGATACTAGGTTATTGTCGATCAATATTAAATGTTCAGCTCATTGTACCCTCGTTAATATGCGCCAAATATTTACGAGTGAGGGGCGCTTGCTCCGGTTGTAAAACTGATGGGCCGCGCGAAATGTTCGGCAGTAGATCATGAATAAAGCTATAAACTTTACAACTTTAGTTGTTTTGTTTCAATCTATAAAATTACATGGAACTTAAAGAAATTCAAATGTACTGCTCAAAATATTTCTTAAATGAAACACATACTTTTAGGATAAAATTAAATGTTGGTTATTTACTTGACTCCTAGAACATCCTTTTTTTTACGTTTCGATGTTAAATTCGTTCGATGTTAAATCATTTGGTTGGAGCTAATGGAGCTGTCAGACTCGTACTGAATAAAATCTTCGGTGTTCCTTCAATAGCCCTTTAAGTTCCAGGTTCGCGGTTGCCTCTTTAGACAGTCCGGCGACATCATAAAAGTAAGACAAAATTTAACGGGAAGGGGAAGGTGAAACGCTACTAATAAATATATTTTCAAAGATCTCTCACATTCAATGGAATCACGAGTGTGTTGGTGTCCAATGATCTCTGACTCAGTAACTGAAGACCTTCGATCGTCGCGCGTCGACGCCCGTCGGAGGCAATCAGAAGCGTCTCAATATAACGCGTGTAGTGACTGTAAACAACATCGTAAATATGGAAGTAATGGTAGATCGAGGCTGTTTGTGATACGAAGTAAGTGAAAGTGAAATAGATTGTGGGGCGAAAATCAAAGTAAAAGGGTTTATTTATAACTGATTTAATTGTAAAATCACAACCTGTAAGTTAAATAATATTTTTATCCAGTTATTGAGATGTTCCTGAATATCAGCATATTGAATTCAAGTTTCTTTCCAATATGAAATATGTAGCTTCTCTAGCTTCTCTTATGATATGTAAATTCAATGCAATAAAAGAATCAATTTTTATATACAAGTTTGAAACTCGATTCAAGCGATATTCTGAGCTCAATATAGAATCGTTTTATTGATAATCCTTTATATTATTCCTTTCTTTATATCACTAGCTTATGCCCACTACGTAGCTTGGTTGAACTTCAATAGGTAGGTAGGTATAACAAAGAAATTAATAGAAACATTTATTACATATGCATATACAGGGTGTCCCAAAACTCAACGTCAAGCCGAAACGGGGTGATAGGATTGATCATAACCATCACGAGAAAAATCTGAAAAAAAATCTATCCCATGTAGTTTGAAAATTATGGACATTTTAAGAAAATCCTAGAAATTTGATCAAACTGTACCATTTTTCGGTTATTGTGGTTTTCCTTTTTTATTTTTGTTCAATTGAACTTTGGAAACGTAATCCTAAATAACATTTCTAGAATCCCAATAAAAAATAATGACACAATTGCCTCAAGTTTCCGAGAATTGAGACTATTTGTTTAACTACAAATTTAAAATTTTCAACATCCGTCGACTTTGACAAGCCCTCCTTTAAAAAAAATGTACTAGAGTGCCTTGGCAAGTAGCATCAAAAGTTGGCGCATTTAATCAGGATTCTAAAATGGTCCAATACTTGTTAGTTCCATACAATAAAAAAGAGTAAAAAAATTAAAACCTCACGTAAGCCGATTTTTGCTATCTCGGTTAAAATGTTTTTGATTCGCACAAGCTCTAGGTAGGTTCGTAATTTTAAGGCAAAATGATCTCAAAGCCCATTGAAAACGTAGCCGACCTGCGTTAATACATTTCTCAAGCAGCTGAGGAGATTAACTCTCGAAGATATGCTCGACTAATAAGTAGATCTTTTTTAAGAAGATGTAGGGCTTGTATTGAGGCTAATGGTAAACAATTTGAATTTATTGTTATAAAATGTTATTTCTCTATCTGACTTTTTATTCCATCATCAAACCTAAGTTAAACGAAATCAAGATTTTTCATTATTTTACTAATTTTACTAACTTTTTTCACTTTGGTTAAAGTGGCGTCATTATCTATCTCGCTCACTCATGGCAAAAATACCCACTGTCCATCTTTCTCATCATTTTGCCTTAAAATTAAGAACCTATCTAGAGCTTGTGCGAATCAAAAACATTTTAACTGAGATAGCAAAAATCGGCTTACTTGAGGTTTTAATTTTTTTGCTCTTTTTTATTGTATGGAACTAACAAGTATTGTACCATTTTAGAATCCTGATTAAATGCGCCAACTTTTGATGCCACTTGCCAAGGCACTCTAGTACTTTTTTTTTAAATGAGGGCCTATCAAAGTCGATGAGTGTTGAAAATTTTAAATTCGTAGTTAAACAAATAGTCTCAATTCTCGGAAACTTGAGGCAATTGTGTCATTATTTTTATTGGGATTCTAGAAATGTTATTTAGGATTACGTTTCCAAAGTTCAATTGAACAAAAATAAAAAGGAATAACCACAATAACCGAAAAATGGTGCAGTTTGATCAAATCTATAGATTTTTCTTAAAATGCCCATAATTTTCAAACTGTATGGGATAGAATTTTTTTCAGATTTTTCTCGTGATGGTTATGATCAATCCTATCCCCCCGTTTCGGCTTGACGTTGAGTTTTGGGACACCCTGTATAACTTAATATACACACATCAAAAGTGTCTAGGGATCAAGCATGTTTATGCGGATTTCTTGAGATTGAGATGTGGCTTTGTAATAAATTTATGATTTTATAAATTTATATGGATCCTTTTTGGTGCATTTCATAATTTGAATCAGGAACTGTAAATCAAATTCGAGTAAAAGATGAAAATCAGCTGTCAATATTTTCCCTATAAAAACATACAACGCATTGAATACATTATTAGTGCTACTGTTTCCCTACTACTGATTAAAACCAACGTTATTATGGAGCGGCGACGTCATTTAAGCAGGGAAGAAATGCTCAGAGCCGTGGGAATGATAGAAGCTGGTTCCCGGCAACGTACTGTGGCTTTAGCTCTGAATACAAGTCAGAGTGTTATCAGTCGACTTTGGACACGTTACCGAAGCACTGGTACCGTGGCTGAGCGCCATGGAGGACGGTATCGCTGCACCACACGGAGACAAGACCGATACATTCAAATCTTAACTCGAAGAGCTCCAACAATAACCGCCATGATGTTAGCCGTGAGGCTTCATCACTCTTCAGGGAACTTAATTAGCGACCAAACAGTCAGAAACCGCTTGCATGAAGTGAACCTTCATTCCCGAAGACCGCTACGGGTACCACCTATAGCAATGCACAATCGTAGGATTCGATATCAATGGGCTCTTGAACACAGAAATTGGGCAGAAGAACAATGGCGTTTCGTGTGCTTTTCTGATGAGTCTCGTTTTAGTATGAGACAGGATACAAGACGTATACGACACTGGAGAACCCCTGGACGCCAACAGCGATTAAAATCCTGCCAGGAAGTCCATCCTTATAGTGGTGGAACCATCATGGTATGGGCGGGTATTTGGATCGGCGGAAGAACTGAGTTGATTTGGATCAGAGGCAACCTCAACGCTCAAATTTATGCTGAGACGATTGTATCAGACGTCATCGTTCCTCTACAAGTGCAAATCGGTCCCTTATTTCAGTTAATGCATGATAATGCACGACCGCACACCGCAAGAGTTGTAAGACAGACTCTCGCCGCAGCTAACATCAATGTCCTGCCCTGGCCTGCTCAGTCGCCAGACTTGAACCCGATTGAGCATGCATGGGATATGCTACAGAGAAGAGCTCTGCCGAATATGGAGGGTATTCAGTCGCAAGAAGACCTTTTTTTGTTGTTGCAACGAACATGGGCGGCCATTCCACAGCGTGATTTGGATGAACTCATTTTGAGTATGCCAAACCGATGTTCTTGTGTTGTTAGTGTTCGCGGTAGAAACACGGATTATTAATTGTTTAAGTTACCCAATAAAATTTTAAAGAAAACTGTTATTTCAGTCTTTTTTTCGAACTTTAATGTTAGTGGTTCAAATGTCAAAAATCCCTTTATTAGGAAAATGGCAAATTTCTTTATGAATGCAAAGGTGACTTGGTTTATCGTTACTGTGACAAACGATAACACTTTATTTGATGAATCCTTAAAGAACATTTTAATTAATATCAATCAGGAGAAAAGTTATTGCAAAAATATATGTTGATCCCTAGACACTTTTGATGTGTGTAGTTACAAAGGGTCTTTTTTGTGTTAACGTGGTAAAATCATCAAATGACTCCTCCCACCCCGGGCAGGGCAAGAGGGAGTGTCAGACTCGTACTAACTAAAATCCGCGGTGTCCTTCAATAGCTCTTTATGTTCCGGGGTCACGGTAATGAGATAAGTCCTGCGACCCCGGCAGGTATTGTCCCTCTAGAGGGAGGTCCCGTCATCGTGCTGACGAGCAAATCAGTGCCTTTGAAAAATACAATATCAAAGCCACTGATTTCCACCAAGTAGTAGTGGGAAATGAGAATGTGAGGAATTTAAAGTTTAAAAAAAATCCTGCTCCTTCATTGATACTAACAGGCACAATCATACGGTCGCCAAGGCAACCTTGATCTGAGATTCATCTTAACAACAGTTGTCATAATTGTTAAGTCAGGCTCGCTATATCGTGTTCAATGATGAGACAATGTGAATCAATCGTTCAATAACATTCCTCCTATATACACTTACACGCCACTACTTGACGCCATCCATACCCGACGTGAAGCGGTAGGCGGGGCGGAGGGGGGGTTGTTCTGAGGAATATCTCATGAATTTCTATTGTTGATCGCGCGCGCTCTGAATTACAGAAATATGTGAAATTCTTTCAGCTATGTAGGAAATAAAAAATATAAATACTTTATTCTAACGTTTTTTTATGGATTATGATACGGATAATAATTATAATGGTTTTATTTGTATGGAACTCGTGTTTTCAATGTACAGAATTTTATTATTGCCCTGAATGATGGTAATCGACTATAATTCCATGGGATCGTTACAACTAGGATAATGATGCCTATACAACGTGTAACGTTAAATGCGCAAAACCTCTCGTGGGGTAACTCAGCCCATGTTACTGAACAATGTTTGTTCTAAGACTTTTCGAAATTCGCGAAAAAAAAATTTGATATTTCATACAAAATGAGAAGTTGATCGGGCCCATCAGTATGTTTTTTTATTTGTGGATTTCTAAAAGTGAACAAACATTGTTCAGTAACATGGGCTAAGTTACCCTACGAGAGGTTTTCAGTGCGAGAATTATAGCAAGCCAATCAGACACAGCAATCATTTGAACCATGTGTTACTCGTAATTGCTCGTTGAAATGGCCGCGCTTTGTTCATGGAGCGCTAACGACCGACACACGTCCAAATATGTCATGGATAAACTGTCTTCTTTTTTCATTGTAGTTTATTTATACAAATTAATGTATACATGTACAATCGACAAAGTTGAATCATGACCCACCATAAGCTTATTTTCCTACAGACTTTCAAATACAATTATTATATTATTACAATTCGCGTAAACATACATATCCATGGTAACGACTTTGATCTTGGTCAATTTGACGAATTTAAACGATTTATTGTTAAAATGGGTCATGACTCAACTTTGTCGATTGTACAATACAAATGGATTGACTAAAAATAGCCGTTCATTAAACTGGTTTAATGAAAGTTAAAAGTTCCGGTGTGGAGGCATTTTGGGTATGGTGTAGTGATCTACCTTTAGATCTATAATCCTAACAGTCCCTACGGCTCTCGAGTGATGCAATCACCAAATGAGTCCTTCTGTTAGAGCTGTCTATAGGTGAAACGAATTTCTAGATAAGGACTAAACATAAATATTTCAAGATAAGATATTAAGCTAACAGCTTCGTTCTGCACAAAGCTACAAGACTTTAGTACGTCGGAACTACATCTGAGACGTAATGGGATCTCCCGGAGATGCAGCTTGTGTACTAATTGTACCACACGGCTCAGTCTATGCTCGGCGCATGTCGTGTGCTGTGACTAATTAGTCGTAAGGCCACGTTAGCAAAATCATAATATGAATTGCGGTACAATGGAATATTTTATTCTATTCTATTGCTCAAACGATAGATATAGTATTTTTTTTATAGAAGTGACCTTTATGAACATCCAAGTATAACCCGGCAGCTGATATATTTTGTTTTATTTGAACTTACTAACAAGCAAGTAACAATGCACTATTCACAACTTAGTCTTGTAGACATCTACGTTGACCTGTGTGCACGCCACTGCGGTCAGTGAAATAAGTCACTAATCACCTCATGTGGCTTTCTACTTCCCACGTGTTTCACCGTGAAACACACGTTGGTCAACAACTAGCTAAATCTATCAGCCTCAATTATAATTACTACTGTGAGCAACATCACCTCGTGACTCGACCGAGTGAGTCCTACATTATGTGCTGTCCTCTGAACATATTTGTGAAGTTGCCTCAAAGTGCGATAGTTCAACAGTTCGTAAAGCTACCCGTCCCGGCTGTACATCACTTGATAATATCTGAAACATTACGGATTGGAAACTTTACCTATTCAAACAGATCGTTAACTCATAATCCAATTTAGTGTTTAGTAATCACTTAACGAGGAGAGACAGATTTCAACATTTAGAGTTGAACTCTTGAACTAGTTTGTTAGTAAAATTGGAAGTTGTTCTGATGTTTCGTTCACCGTCAAGTTGTTCCAAATTAGTTCAACCGAACTTCGACAGAGACTGAAAACGATTTTGACTAATTGGTTGAGACACGTAAAAGATAATCTGTAGACCATTAATGTACAGAAGATATTTTTGAGTTCTTACAGACTTTTCTTACAAACAACTTAAATGAATGTCACATACTATGGAGAATATTTTGGTAGATGCTATTTAGAAGATGGCGGGTAAGGCCTTATTAAGATTTGCGCACACTCAGGGAAATAAATGTATATCACGATATCACAAAAGAGAAAATGACTTTGGTGATGAAATGAAATAAAAACTGATCAAACTCGTAATAAGTATTTGGAATTATAGGTACATAGATGAACTCATACATGGCTACTAAGTGAGAGCTTAAACTGCGGACTTGGCTTCACATTAGACAGCGTTTAAATGGACCAACGCATCGTAGTGAAGTCGTAATGGGACTCCCAGAGTTGCAGCTTCACATTTACTAATTTGTACCACACGGCATCGTAGTGAAATACCTCCCTCATAGGGCCATTTTAGTCCAATTTGCTTGTATTACTATTACGTGTCCACATTCTTCAGCATTATGCGTTAGTATAATAATATAAATGTCCGTGTTATATTCCACCTCGGTGCACTTTGCTATGACCTGCGCAAGTAGTAAGAAGTTTCGCTCAGTGCACGCTGTTTCCTCTGTTATACTTCAAGTTGGTAAGATTTAGGTATTCGCTGAGCACTACAACACTAAGTAGGTAGGATAATGTTCCGCATAGTGATCAAGTGTGTTCATGCTTAACCACCTTGACATCTATGGTAGGTACATAGACGTATCATGTTAATCCATCAACCAAGTCCTCCCCTAGTAACGACTTATTAAATCTGAAATGGTTTTCTTTTTATTTATAATCTCCAAAAATCGTTCCTCGAGCTCTTGTGATCCGATTACGTCGCACAAAAGAAAGAATTTGTTATGAATACAACATCCGAGCCACGTCTTTCATAGGTAGATACTGAGGATTTGAACTGCTTGTGATAATACAATTTGTCACCATTAGAAATATTTTCATCCTTATTTTATCCTTTCCGACCTAGAAGTTGGAGTTACAGCCCTTAATTTCACTGTACGCGTACTAGGTTACTTATTAAAATCATCATCATCAGCCTATTAATGTTCCCACTGCTGGGACACAGGCCTCCTCTCTGTGAGAGGGGGTGGGCCATAATCCACCACGCGGGCCCAGTGCGGATTGGTGGATGTCACATGTCTTCGAATTTTTGGTTCTAGGACATGCCGGTTTCCTCACGATGTTTTCCTTCACCGTTTTGAGAGCAGTGGTGATGAAATAAATTACACAAAGTAATGCGCCTGCCGGGATTCGAACCCACGACCTACAACTCGTAAGTCGGGGCCGATACCACTGGGCCACCACCGCTCTCATTAAAATCATAATTATTATTAATAACAAAGGGACCATTACTAACTTTATCTCTATCTTTAAATTACAGTCCTAGTTACGTATGTCCCTTATGTAACGTAGCGGTCACTTCATACACTTGTTTACTACACCCTGTATATTGCTCGTAAAAGAAAGTTATTACGCCAGTCTTGACATGCCAAATTAGACCTTATTCCCACCTAATAAGTGTAGATCTCACTGTTATTTCTGAGTTGTGATTTAAATTTCAATTCATTACGCGATGACCTACCTCGTGAGTGACTCATACATAAAAAGAGCGGTCATTGTATTGAAAACATTGGCTTTTCGTGCTTCACACCATTTTTAGTAACGCTGAGCCTACAATTTGTGACAGTGGCTGATTAACGAAAAAGATACGATGCCTTAATAATTCTTATTTTTAAACTTGCCCCCACAAGTGCCACAATTTAATCGCTTTTTAGACCTACAGCCGCAAAACTTAAGAATACTTATGTGCCTACCGTATCCTACAAATAAATGTCCTGTTTGTTATGCTTTCGGTCCTAAACCGCTGGACCGCTTTTTAAAATTTTTGCACAGACAGATGGGACTTTGGGAACGGTAAAAGGCTTTATTTACGAGTATGATGGGGCGCAAGTGAAACTTCAGGCAACAGATAGACCGGTAATTATAATAAGTTTTAGTATGAGTTATCTAAAATTAAAACACAATAGGAATAATTATAGTTGTTCTCAATCTGTATCACAAAAAAAGTTCTAAACAACATTGTCATCAGTATAAAGTCACATGAACTACTCCTGAGGCTGATTGACCTACTTTAGTTTCTGCTAAAAACAGTCCAATCTGGAAAAGTTCAGGAAAAATGTTAAGAAAAATAGTAAACTGAGGTTAATATTTTGTTTAACGACGACTGTCGAGCGGCACACGGGCAGCTCCGCACCTCCACCACTAGTTTTATGTGCATGGTCTGATGTTGCTGAACTTCTTTTTCAAGCATTATACATATTATGGCAAGATACTTCATTATTAATGATCTACATCATTTTCGATTATCATGACAGCACGCACTTTTGTTATGTAATAGTACGTGTTTAGTCGAAACTCTTCAAGGAACTAACAAATAGTTGAATAGTTTGTACATAATTTTAGCATTTACTAGATTAATAATTAAAATAAAATTTGGATTATTTAATACAATAAAAATAGTTGAATAAATATAATTTATAGCTCATTATAGTCCTACCACTTGGCAGAGCGAATAGAAAACATAGTACAGAACGTGTCACCGTGTCATCAGTGAAAGTAAAAAAGCCTTAGCACAAGATCTCCGTATTTTACTATACCTGCAGCGTTCTTGAAGTATATTACGAGTTTGATGTTAATTTTATGGAAAATTAAATGATGAATGAATGGATTCAACTCTAGTTTACAAGCAAAGAACTTACTTTTTTCTCAAAATAACGTCAAAGTCCCATTTTACTTTACCTCATAAAAACGTAAAAATTCTTGATAAGCCCTGCGTCCCGCCCAATGTGGTCAACTTAACGACGTTTTTAAAGCAACGTAAAAATAAGCCTCTTCAGAATAACAATAGAGAATGAGTCTTCCCTAACAACTTAATTTTGTCTCTGACACTAACGCAATCATACAGTACGTGCTCTGAATTAGTAACAGAAGCAGTTCATTATGTGAGATCAGTTGGATTATTTAATTGATTTGACAGGACTGAAATGTGTTCCTAGCCTTAGAGGACTTTATAAGTAAGATCCTAGGTTGATGAAGTGGTAGCAAGTAGGATATAACAGATCTGATACGATAACTGTTAGAATATATGTACTTTTATAATAAACAGAGTTACTGTGAACTAGCACAACTAGTTTCATTTAACACAATCATGTTATATGAAACTAGTTGTGCACACTTGCACCGGACCGTAGTGTTGTGACCGCGCCGCAGTTGGATGCACACAATATGTTGCCACATATGACTTGCAGTCAAGTTGCAGCTTATGTAACGTCCGGAAACGGTTAATGGTACAGTCGTCACTAATTTTAGCGAAACAGATGTTTCCTATGAAAAATATTTGAGAGAAAGTTCTGCGTGAGTTTGCTTGTTGCGTTTAGTTTAGGTTTGCCAAGAATAGTTTTTTTTTTAAATTCAAAGTTCAACAGATAGAAAACATTGCTAACATTTCACTAAAACGCCACAGAAACTGAAGAAAAATCTCCTACTTTGAGATAAATGGAGGGCCCTCAACGGGGGAGAGGCGCGGGGACCGCGGGGGAGCGGGGGGAGGAGGGGCAGTTGTGACATTTGCATAAAGTTAAGCCGATGTTCTAATCAGACATTTTACCGCGCAACGTTTATCGTGCGACGCCAAATTCAACTTTAGATTCTCAGTAATACGGCTTAATTTGCTACGGGTTTTTAGTGTGTATTTAAATAACAAGATAATTTGTATTTAAAATAGGGCATTTGAGGCTTTCACAGTATTTTTAAAGATTGTAAGTTGTTAGTTGTCCTCTCCTGTTCACGGCCATTCTCCGGTTGCAAGTTTTTATTTGTCCGCGCTTACTTAATCCTTAACATGATCATACTCAAGCGTGGTTTTTTTATATGTTAGATTACGACCATATCTAGCCGTATACAAAATATTGAGTTCAGTTTTTAACAAGTAACCCTAAATTAATTGAATCTCTGTTCGAAAAAGCACTATTTTCTAATTACCGAGGCCTGTCCGCACTCCAACTTGATGATAAAACTTACTTGTAATTTCTCAAACCTGTAGATTTACTTTGACCCATTCAACGTTTTAAACAATACATAGAAACGTGTATCACCTACTAAAATATGGACTCAATACAACCAGCCTATAAATAATAATAATTAAATAACCGCGTGTCCGATAGTAAGTTATAATTACCGTGACATTGTCTGTTCTCGGGTGCACATACCTAACTATCGGTATTTGGCACATCAGTACCGCACGCATCGAATGTTCTCAGGGTGTGCTGCAGCCCATTAGCAGTCGTACGTCTCAAACTTTACTGTAGCGCCAAAGAAGCACTTGAGTATATAATTTCCGTAGCCCTTGGTTCAAAACTTTTCTAATTACCGTTATACTTATTTAAATACTGGATTTTTGAAGTTAGACCCTAATTGATAATGTAAATGAAACAGTACTTTGGCTTACGTATGTTATGATAAGCTAGTATTTGCAGACTATGTCGGTTTTCGAAATTTTGAAGAAAGTCTATCGTTTTCTAATTACCGTATACTAATTACCATGTGCTAATAATTACCGTTGTATGAAAAACTTATACCGAAAAATTCAGTCTAGAGGTTAATAAAAGACAAAAGGAAAAGGGAAACTTTGAAAGAATCGAGGAAGAAGTAGTCATAGATCTAGACGTGCTTGATAACAGCATATCAGATCCTCTTGAAACTCTGTCAAGACCATTTATCATCTCAGCCTATTGCAGTCCACTGTTGGACATAGGTCTCTCCCAGGGAGCGCCCCAGAGCACGATCTCCTGCTTTTTTATCCAACCACTGCCAGCCACTTTCTTCAGGTCATCGGTCCATCTTGCCGGGGGACGTCCCACCCTACGCTTACCTACACGCTGTCTCCATTCAAGAACCATCCTACTCCAATTTTCGTCGGTTCTGAGGCAGACGTGACCAGCCCACTGCTACTTCAGCTTGCTACAGATTTGGAAAATATCTATAACTTTGGTCTTGTGCCGTACCTCATTCCGGATTTTATCCCTTAGTGAGACCCCAAGCATAGACCTTTCCATAGCACGTTGAGTGCCATGAAGTCGGTGGGCCAGCTTGACTGACATGTTCCACGTTTAGGTATTTCGCCATAATAACTATATGTCATCGACAATACGTAGGAGCATTAGGTTTTCGCCGTTGACATTGATACCCAGTCCGTTCCAGTCCAGCTTCTTGAACAAACCCTCCAGCGCGTTGGTAAACAGTTTAGTTAGGGGATATTACAACTCCCTGTCTCACACCTCTTAGTAGCTGGATGGTGGTTTTGTACTTGGACCTTGTAGTTTCCTTAGCACCTTTATGTACCGCCAATTGACTTGGCATCGCTGCAAGGATTCCAGAACAGCCCAGGTTTCGACGGAATCGAAGGCTTTTTTGTAGTCTACAAAGGCTAGACACAGCGCGAGCGGATACTGCTCTGTCTTCTGTGTAACCTGCCGCACTGTATGTATGTGGTCTAAGGTGCTATAGCCTTTGCAAAACCCAGCCTGCTCCGGTGGCTGGAAAACGTCAAATCTAGCGGAAAGCCGATCTGTGACGACCCTTCGAAAACAGCTTGTAGACGTAACACAGGAACGGGATTGGTCTGTATGGTTTTTGAGGAGATTTTTGTCTCCTTTCTTGAAAAATAATGTCACCACGCCCCTGCTCCACACCTCCGGGGTAATCCCACTGGCTATGACGAAGTTGAACAGCCTCATAAGCTCGCCCAGCACAGGTTGGCCCGCAGTTTTTAAGAGTTCGGAGGTGATGCCAACACTTCCATACCTACCTTAATAACATCAACTCCGCGTCCAACTAGTGCTCTCTCATCTTCTTCTACTAGTACTTTGTCATTATTAAGCAATATTGAGCAATTGAAAGAAAATAAAGATACAAGTATGGAGATACAAAATATTTTCTAATTACCGTAGCATCAAATATTCAACTTGTCTAATTACCATACCCAACTTTTTTTTAAATCTCATTATCTAGAAAACCATCAGTAATAGTAAAATGCCAAAATAACTTTTGAATTCCTATCTTTGATGTGTTTCATATTCTAATGTGTTTAACGTCATATCAGTGAAATTCAAAAAGGGCACGGTAATTAGGCAAATAACACCTATCTGGAGAATGGCCGTTCACATTGAACTGATAATATCTGCCGTTAAAGGGTGCACTTGTGAGGTTCTGATTCAAAAAGTTATTGTTCTTATTCTCTAAAAAAATGCGATATCCTAACAAATAACACTTTACTACAAACGTGATTTTTGCCGTTTTCTGTGTGAACCTTTATTTTTCAATAAATTGTCGGGGGCACCTCTCAAACGTGTGGAGAACACTTGGAGCGCGAGCGCCGCGCTGTGCACGACGCAGCCAATTATATCACACACAAACACATACGTCACAATCATGTCATCATCTGATGACGTCACATGCACGGACATATTTATTCATCATTAATATTGTACACATCAGTGTGTATAACATCAGGCTTCGCGCTTGAAGTACTATTTTCTGGTCAAAAACCCAGTAACATGCACTTTGTCCGAAACTCAAATTGAAGTCGAATTATGTCTGCACTACCTAGCGCTTGTTACCAGTAGATAGTGAAGCTATTTATCAATACAATTAGAATGCACACATTAAGCTTCACCACTTTTGCTCTAAAATTCAATTACTCCTATATATAGGTAAGTAAAGTGTTTTATCACGTACGACGGCGGTAATTGGCGAACGCTGTATTTTGAACCTTACTGTTTTAAAAGAACGGTTTCATTTACAAATAGCACTGAGTGATTTATATCAATAGGGTAGTGATAATAATAGACTTATGAATTATTACGGTGGTGGTATTCGTAGCGCGTAGCAGCGTGACTACGAATCTCGTAGCACCGCGTAGCTGTCCTCAGAACAAATGACATCGTCATGTCCTGATTTAGTTGTTTGTCTTCTCTCTATATTGGGATACTTTTATCCTGACAATGTCGAATTTTTCTGTCTCAATGTCCGCCTGTTCAACCTATGTAGGGATTTCATTTAGAAAGGTTGTATGACGGTAAAGTATAATATTACTTCGACTTGTGTGTCATCCATATCTGTGACGTAGCTGTGTGAGCCTCAATTCGAGCTCGGACGATGTGCTGTAAGGTCTCGAGTTCCTTCGTTTTGCTTGTTACATAACACGTAACTTCTCTCACTTTCATAAACTAGATTGTTTATCAGCATAGCCTGCCTGTCATATTAGTTTATTTGATGCCTTGCGTCCTGTTTGCTACTTGATATTTGCTTTTGATTATCACCAGTTGGGTTGGCCAGATAGTCGCGATGAATTTATTACCACTTTCACCGACCTGGAGGTCGAATTCAGACCCTCATACTCCGCTGCTACACTAGACTTACAAGACAGTATTGTATTAAACGGAACATTTACAAATCAATAAAGCAAACACCTTGTTATCTCGTACAGACCGACGACTAGCGATGGGTCGTTGACGGTTTTTCCGTCAACGAAACGTTAACGTTGATTCACGTTTGTCAACTAGTTAATCAACTAGTTAAATTCGTCAACGAGTTGAATGAGATAACGTGTTCATCTCGTTGTCGAATTTAACTGTCAACTTGCAACGATTGCGCGTTTAATTTATGAAACAATTTGATTCAAATTTTGTATTGGAAACGTTTTATGTACAAACTAACATCTTAAATTGTGTGAAATAAAAATATTATTATTACATTTTTCACAGAGGGCTGTTCGCTATACCTCGTGCGTCTCAAAAAATAGTGCATTTCAAATAATACACTGGGATAATTAAACAAACTCCACCAATATTTATGTACTATTCTAGAAATAAATAATTCGAAAATCAACTCATTCAACCGCTCGCAATCTATGACTTTAATAATATCGAACCATTAAACTCGACGTTGAAGATAACGTTTGCGTTCTCGTTGATTCAACTTGTTGAATTAACGAGAACGAACGAACGAACGAGTTCAACTCATAAACGTCGTTGACGAATTCAACTAGTTGACACTCGTTCGTTCTCGTTGAATTAACGAGAACGAACGAACGAACGAGTTCAACTCGTAAACGTCGTTGACGAATTCAACTAGTTGATTCATATTCAGTTAACGTTAATACGTTGACTGGAGATCAACGGTTGATTCAACTAGTTCGTTGATTCAACGCTCATCCCTACCGACGACAGACTAGTTGTGTCCCGTTACAATGCCCGCGGGGAATCATCTCACCTTGTGATCTCACCCGGCGCCGACACACCACTGAGGTACGAGATGAACTGCGTCTGTCAGAGGATCTTATTAACACAACTATTGGATATTTATCCCAAGAGTATTTAAAAAAAAAGAATTCTATTATCAAGTTTTTTCAGATGAGCCTGTAGCCAAACGGCAAGCGACAATCGTTAACGTTCAGCAGTCGCTAATATATTTTCAACTTTACCACATCGCATAAAGTTGATAATCTAGTAAAGACTGCTGAGCGATAGCGAACGAAACAAACGAAAACGATCTGTCATCTTTGATAGATTTTCAACTTCATGCAATGGGGTATAAAGTCGAAAATGTATTATCGACTACTGAACGTTTACGATTGTCGCTTGCCGTTTGGCTACAGGCTCAGTTCAGTTTACTTGTAGCGTATAGGTATTTCATATTTTCAACAAGTAGTTGTTGCGGGTCTGGGTGTTTTTGAATTGTAAATGCACCACAAGGAATTTTTCTTGTATCTTTAGATGAGAATTTCCAGGTGTGGTGCAACGTTTAAAACAAATGTCTTTCTAAGTATTAGACCATGTCCTCCTATTAAACATAAGACACACTGTGGTCGACAGTACAGTTTAAGAGTCATTAAACTATCAACTGGTAATAAATCGTTGTTCGTTGTTGAAATAGTTTGATTGTTCAGAACGCTATGGAAGTTATCGACAGTAAATTGAGTGTAAATAATCGCTACTGACCCACGACTTGTTAAACTGCTCAACATTCATCAAAATCGATAGCGATTAGTTTTGTGAGATCAACACATTTAATTAGTTTAAGCACACTACCTGGGCCTCGAGTCTGCTATTTCAATGGTGTCTCAATAGTCTATCATTAATTTTACAATTTTTGGTTTGGAAGTCTTTAAACTAGACAGACTCTAATGGCGTCATTATGACTTTCCAATGGTCAACCACTGACACTCCATTGAAAGAAATAGCTTGGAACGATAATCTCGTACAAATTTTTATTTGCTTTAATTAAGAATTTCAATTGCTCAAACGGGAATAAAAAGTTGCCCTTATAAAAACGTGCTCTGGAAAAAGTTCCTCTTATGGGAATACCTCTTTCTTACTACTTTAGATTGCTTACTAATAAATAAGATGTATGTAAATAAATCAGCATGAACAAAATACGTTCAATTTTCCTTTTCACACAATTCTATAACGCAACTATTAACATTAGTTAATCATTGGTCAGTTAATAGCTTTTTATTCATGAGAATTTACCAATTGCAAACTTTTAGAAAAATGGCAATGGGATCGTGTTGAAATGACGAATTCATCTCTGGTGTCATTGTACAGTTAGGCTATGTTTTAACCTTCGGGTAGCTTGATACTCTCATATGTAGTGATCTCTCAAATGTGTCAAAATTATCAGAATAAAAATAAGCACAAATATAACTAGAAGGATGGAATGTGAACGTGTGGAATGCATTCCTTAATAAACTTGATTGTTTCGAACAGTTGCAGTTCAAGACGTCAAAAGAGGAACTCTGTTGAACTGCAAGTTTTCTCATAAATAAATCGGTTACAGGAGCGGAAAGAAGTTTTATAGTTCCTTCTACTTTAATAGGTGAGAGAAGTTAGCTTGCAACGAGGTGGAGACGGATTCGATTCATAGTACTGTAAGCTAGTAAGTATTGTACTGTAAGCTGTTACAACCGCACCTCCATGCTGATGCTGCGCGCCTAGTACTAATGATGACTTAGATGACCACTCATCCGCAAATTATTTCATCCGCGGGTAATAGATGGGCCGTTTGCATCACATACGACTATAACATTTATTTTTCATATACATATTGTTGTCTCTGGGCTAACATTAGATGATAAACTAACTTGAAATACACCGTCATTTACAATAGAATCTATATGTAATCAAAATACTGGCTCTTGTAATTAATGTATTAATTGTAGTGGTCGTTTTCAGGCGGCCACATTATGAAAACATACAGTAATGAAAGAACATGTTCTTTCGTTGTGTGTATAAACAGACTATATTAGTTTGCCCTTTTCCCGGGTCCTCCCTGAGGACCACACCAACCGGCCGGTCTTAATTGAATCAAATCAAACATCGTTCATTGTAACCATTGATACCACAATGTAGTTTATTTAGGATAAAGAGGATAGACATGTAATAAAATATCTCTCAAAATATACGATGTGTGTGAGTTCACAATGTATTGACCGGCCGCCTTATGAGGCAGTCGGTCGCGAGGCAACACATCACGTAATGGATTGGAATGTAAATCATTCGCTAAATGTTCAGACGACGTTGTACTTACTGGAAGGTTTTTTGTGGCAATAATGTTTAATGAAAAGTAAAATTTGTGAGAGCATTTTCTTAGTTCCAGGGTAACGAGAAACGTCAAGTATAATATACTAAGGCCACCGTAACGTTCTTATTAGTAACGGTGTCTACACCGTTATATGTATATGTTTGCTCTACGTAACGTTCATGAAACTCAATGTCATCGGTGAAATATGAAACCGAAAAATATGTTCACAAAATGACACAGGAAGATGTGATTTTAGCGACTGTGAGCAGACCTCCCCCACTCCTTCGTGATGAATACTCAACATATAATCTCTGTTAATTAAATCCTACAAAAAGCTCCGTATTAGGGAACTACTTCTTCTACTTCACACAGAGCCTGCAGACACTAATTAAAAGTTAACTCTTCTTTTTGTAATTAGAAACTACGTGAACTACGAAGTAGAGCGGGGACACGCAATACGAGCACTGACGCCGGGAATTAATAACGTATCTCGATCACAATCTTGACCTCGAGCTTCGTGTGTAACTAATCAACGACCGAATTTACCAATCAGAGTCAGTCGCAAACGCCGACACCGACGAGCTTAGCTCGATGAAAATGGACGGCATGGGTGACCGTGATCTTGGAGCGTAAAGAGCAATTGTAGGAACGCCGTGCTTTTTAGTCAGTGCAAGTATTGACAGTCTCTTTCGCTCCACTCAAGCCTTTGTCAAACAGGCAGGCGAAAGCGAGGCGAAAGCGAGGCGATCCGATTCCGAGGCGAATGCGAAGCGAAGGGCGACGTCAAACTGGGTGCAGCGAACCGACGTTTTGTATGAAGCCAGTACCGAATTTATAGCGATCCGAAGGCGAAGCGGAGCGTTTTTGTTACGTCATGTATGGAAATATGAAGCGATATCGCGCCGAAACTGAGACCACGTCAAACAGAAAGGCGTGCCCGCGAAGCGAGGCGTGGCAGTTGTATTAGCTGGCTTTATAAGAACGACGTCAAACAGAGCAAATACGGGAAAGCGAGACCGAAGCGTGCACGTTGTTTGTGTTGCCAGATTTTTCTTTTTCTTCAGTTTCTTTCTTGTAACATCGATAATTTATTGAGAAATTTCACAGAGAAAACAGTTTGAATTCTTTTTATTAGATAAGGTGCGCTAATCGATGAAATCGACTCAGGTTTTTCAAGTTTTCTTCGCGTGGTACAGACGCCAGCAAATCAACCTACAATATTACCCAATTGGCATCGGCTGGCTTTTGCCTGGTCCACTAAAACGCCAGCTGATGTCATCACTGGTTACCACTGTCAAAAATGCAGTTGAAGTGGTGTAAATGCTGTATATTTCACGCCTTTTGAGGGTCTCAGCAACCACAGCAAAAGCGACAGCACAGCCACTGTGCTTGCAATATAAGATAGCGCAACGGTGTCGACACAAATACCGCCACACACCAAAGGCCCACCCGCCTTCCAATATCCCAACGTCATGTCGTCTGGTCTCTTCCCATCGTCAGGAACTGAGCCGTTAGGTCCTAAACCTGTAGGTAAGTCGGCGCTGGCTGGTAGTGGCCCTTTTGCAACCCTCTAATATAAAAATACTTATCAGGTATACTATGTAAAAATAAAAACAACATTTTTAAAATTGTTTATTTAATCATCTTTATCAACAATATCGAGGAATCCTGCCCATACAGTAATATTTTGTTAATGTCTAAAACATTACTATAGGTACTATTTTTTGGCAATAATTATGTCTCTTGAAGTACCTACTGAACTGAATAATTTTAACTTTTAAATAGATAAATATTATGACAATCGCGTTGTTTCCAAATAGGTCATTCTCCAAGAATCCATTGATTAATAATTCTAAGGTATCGTGTGGCAAAGTCTTGTCAATAAATCATCTTCCTCCATTAAACCCTCCGTTCGAATAGGGTACTTTTCCCAGAGATAAGACTCTCGTCTAATTCCATGTCCTCATCTTCAACACAAATAGGTACTGATACTGATTAGAGCGAAGCTTCTATGCAGCTCAGAGAGGCATAACAAAGTGTTTAATGAATTTGGCATCCATATTCTTTTCTCTTCAAAGTTAGAATGAACAGGCTTTTTCTGGGTAAGCTCGCTCCATCGTAGGCTTCGTCTCAGTCACCTTTGCCTAGCTATGCTATTCTCAATAAGCACAGCATAAATCACATCGCTGGATCCACAATGTGTTTTTGGACGTGACACAACGACTCTCACCGTTCGCACCTCACGATTGGTTAGGGATTTAACCAAAACCTTTAAAAAAAGTTTTAAAATACTTAAAATTAACATAATATTATTTAAGACATATTAGTGACAGCACTAGTGACAAACAAAATAAAGAGTAATACATTCATAGAGAAAAATTGTAAAGAGTTTCTATATATCAGTCTCCCGCACTAATATGTAAAATAAAGGCTTATTCAGACCTGAGCGATATTCGCTGCCGCTGTGGGTAGAGGTACATACCGCGCGGGTTTCGCTCAGGTATTTAGTATCAAGTACCGTGACTAGAGCGACCTGAGCGATATTCGCTGCCGCTGTGGGTAGAGGTACATACATACCGCGCGTTATTCTACCCACAAGAATAGCGAAATCCGTTTTGGTGTGAACAGTAATATTACCGCATACCCGCTGGGTTTTCTCTGACGCAGACGGTAGCGAATACCGCTTAGGTCTGAATAGGCCTTTAAATCATTTAAAAATTGTGGTTGTCTATGTATGCACAGAATACTTAATAATACTACGTACAGAAGAGTCACTTCCCAAAAACAGTCAAACAAACGTAAAATCTTTGCTCGAGAGAATAAAGTACATTTTAACTGGCGTCAAGATTGCACACCTACTTTTAAAATAGCCTACACGACGCGTGCTCAAGCAAAAATGCACTAAATGGATACCCGCGTGAGTTTATTTTGTTTTATCTGACACTAACGACTCTTGAAGGTCACGATCAAAACATAAGTCCCCATTCACACGAGCGCTTTTTTTTCGGGCGTAGATAACAAAAAATTAAATTGAACTTAAATGTCACCGTCCAGCACTTAAAGTGAAATACAGTACAAAATAAAGCGCCGTGCTTTAAAAGCGCTATGTGTGAACAGATACATAGAATTGCATTTCTTCTCTTCGGCGTTTTTTTTAACGCCATATTATTTTATTTTGTATTTTGTGATGTACTTGCTAGCACGACCGTGAACACATTCATTATAACTTTTGATGGTAATAAATTTCTCTCATATTGTACTATTTTAAACCACTAATTAGCGAAGACACTAAATGTCGTAACTTGTAAGAAAAATGGTTTAATAATTCTGCGACTAATAACGAAAGAGGAATTTACTACCGTCAAAGGTTATATTGAATATGTTCACGGTCGTGCTAAGAAGTACAACACAATTTTTTGACTGAGGGACCACACTTTAAGGGCTGTAGTTTTTAATATATTTTTTTACAAATTCCCAGATTTGTTCTACAATTGTTTTAAGTGTACTACTAAATCCTACGATTCTTATTTTGCGCGTTCCAGTTTGGTCCCTCAGTTCACACACACATCAAAATATAAGACATGGTCCCGTGTCTTCAATTTCAATGCCAACTGGAATTTTAGCGTGGTCGTGCTGGGAAGCAATCTTCGTAGCACGACCTGCTTATCTACGGTAATTGAGAGGTACAAAATTGCTAATTAGTGGTATAAAATAGTACAAAGTAAGATGAATTTATTACCATCAAAAGTTATAGTGAATAAGTTCATGGTCGTGCTAGGAAGTACAACACAATTTTTTAAGTTCCTACACCACAAATTACAGAAATCTCGGACCCGGTGATAATTCTTCCACCAGACGAACCATTTCATGATATTATAAAGAGCGATGCTATGTTCAGATGTCAGGTTAATGTTTCCCTTGTAAAAAAAAAACAGATATTTTTTTAGATATTTATTGAATACAAAATACAGAAATAGATATAAATAACAAAATCGAATCTTTCAATCGGTCGGATATTTTGTATTCTTTTTTTTAACGAAGAAGAAGAGTTCAGGATGCTGTACATTGTTTGATGTCTCTGTTTCGGTACATTCGACTTCAAAAATATAAATGTAGATATATTGAACCTTATTCTGACTAAATAATGTCCTAAAGTGTACACATATTTTAGAGCTCTACTGTACTAGGTTCGGTTCAATATTTGAATCTTTGAGAGTCGTGAGTCGCTCGTGGCATGGTGTAAAAAAAAACTCATGTCAAAATGGATTCTGAAGAAGAAAATGTTTTGCTTTTAACTGCGCTACTTCTAAAAAAAAAAAAAAAGAAAGCGGAGAATTTGGGTTCACAATATTAATAAAACAAGAGACGAAGATGGAGAATACAGCAGACTATGCAAAGATCTGGAATCGCATGAGGACAGATTTTACATATATTTCCGAATGAGCAAAAACAATTTTGACGAACTACATCAAATTATAAAATCCGACATCATTAAAAAACACACAAACTGGAGACGCGCCATTTCAAGCCAAGAAAGATTAGCGATATGTTTGAGGTTAGTGTTTTTTGGGTTCTGTAGTTTACAAGGAACCTCTGGTTAGCGCAGTGGCTGAGCAATCAGACTGCTGCTCTGCGTTCCCGCACGTAACAAATATTTGTGTGATCTACAGAACGTTGTTCTGGGTATGGGCGTTTTTGTATGAAAGTTTATAATATATGTTTGTAAACGCACCCACGACACAGGAAGAATTCCTAGTGAAAAAGGATAAGGTTATTTTTTATTAAGACGTTGGTCCACACTATGAATTTCTCCCGTATCGTAGAATCGTTGACAAACATCTAAATTCACATACACAAGCACCTGGACCTAAAACAAATAATTGTAGATTATACAAATATTTGCTCAGTGCGGGAATCGAACCCGCGGCACGCACAACACAACATAACATTCTTGTACAAAACATATAAAAAAAAATTAAAACCTTTAAAAAAAAAGGAACTGACTTCAAAGCCAAACCATAAAAAAATATTTTAAAATAACATTTCTTTTTGAAGTTGGTGGCAAAAAAGTCAATGAAATAAGAAACAAATCCACCGACTTCTGAAAGAAAAGTTATTTAATACTTACTTTTTTGTGTTTGGTTTTGAAGTAGGTTCCTTTTTTTTCAAAAAGTTTTTTTAATCTATCATTAGTTCGATTTCATAACATGCAACCGTTCTGTCAGGTACCTTAATAGCTATCCGTCTGAAAGGTTGCATGCTACATTAAAATTGGTGACAGCGATCTCTCTGAGTCGACCCTATGAACTGAAGGTTCCGGTGATGTATCTTTATTGTGTGATAATGTCAATTTAGCTTCTTTGAGTTCAGCACTCGCGAAAAGTTGAGCCATTTTGACCTTTAAATCTGTTTGCGTTTCTACTGAATTTTTTTTTAAATGTTTTGGCGTAGCTCTGGAAAAGATCGTCCACGTCATCCGTTTGTTTAATGCGTCTGCTTTCCATATAATTTAATATTTTATCAACATCTTCTTGAGTTTTGGGCACAGCCCGTCTTTTGGGTTGTGATACTTGTGCTGAAGGTGTGTGTGTAGTTGGTGTGGGGATATTGGTTGTGGGTGAAATATGTTCGAATATATTTAAATTATGTGATCTTTCATCATACTCTGTATTTATTAATGGAATGGTCTGCGAATTTGTTGGTGAAAATACAGAGCTGTCTTCTGTGTTAGTACTCGTAAAAATGTTCGTTGCAGATGTTCTCTGCTTTGTATAATTGTCAAAAAATTGCAAATGTGGACCCCAACACCACTTAATATTTTTCCTAGCACTGCCCGTACTACCCTTAATTTGTTTTTTATATTTTGTGTAGCTGTCCTTCAAACCCTTCCATTTAGTACGCAAGATGTCACCTAAAAAATAAAATATAAATTAATACAAACAATGAAACAAATTTTGCAGGTACCTAGCCACAGGAGATTCACATCAAACCATTGCTTTTTCCTTTCGTGTTGGGCGAACAACTGTTGGCAGCATTGTAAAAGAAGTCTGTAATGCTATCTGGAAGCGAATGCAACCCTTATACATTCCGGCACCTAATGAGAACACGTGGAAACAAGCAGAAGCTGGTTATAGGGAAATGTGGGATTTCCCAAACTGCGTAGGCAGTATCGATGGCAAACATGTAGCTATAAAATGTCCACCTAATAGTGGATCTGAATATTTCTGTTATACAAACTTCTTTTCTATTGTTTTACTTGCCATAGTAGATCCCTATTACAAATTTTTAGTCGTTGACATTGGTAACTATGGTCGACATAGTGACAGTGGCATATTTGAACACAGCACTTTTTTCAAAGAATATATTCAAGGAAAAAATATTTTGCCACCAAAACCTTTACCAGGTACTGATCAACCAGTACCACATGTCTTGATCGGAGATGAAGGATTTGCACTTCAAACATATTTGATGAGACCATTTTCAAAATCAACTGTTTTGCAAGACGAACGAAAAAAGCGTTTCAACTACCGCCTTTGCCGCGCTCGTCGAGTTGTTGAAAACGCTTTTGGAATTTTGTCTCAAAAATGGCGTATTTTTTTAAGATCCATAGAGTGTCAAGTGGAAACAGCTATAGATGTTGTAAAGGCGGCATGTTGCTTACATAATTATATACGAAATAAACAAGGGATATTCGTGGCTAGCGAAGTCGAAACACCGGGAAGTTCTTTGAGTAACCTGCCACCTACCAACAGAAGATCACCTAATCGCGCCTTTGAAGTGAGAGAAAAATTTGTAACTTATTTTAATGAAAACTAAAAATATATTATGATGCTAATATGTGTTTCCAGTCCAAATAAGATAAGGAAGCCTTAATGGTACTTTCCAGACCATACAAGATATGAAAGTCGCAAAGCAAACCGAAAATACCTGGAAAAGCTACTTGGTCCTTGAAGGAGCTTATGAAAGGAGTGCAAAATAATGTACATGAGCATTGTTCCCATTTTGACAGATGGATTCCAGACTTGGTCTTTGACAAACGTTCAAAAGTTCAAACTCAAGATCTATCAACGTCCAATGTAGCACACTAATATGCGTCATTTTTTGGAGCTCCGGCGTCTTTTGCGACGTGTTATGGCTGCATAACACGTCGCAACAGACCTCGTAAAAGATGGTCGGATGAGCTGGACAAAACCAACGACCTGTGGTACACTTTGGTCCCGGATCATAAAAAAACTGGTAGGCATGAAATCGCCTTTGCCCAGCAGTGGTAAAAGGGTCAGTTCAGACCGAGACGCGAAGTGACGCGACGATGCGCTGCGCCGCGTGCTTCCCGCCCCACCCCCCATCCTCCCGCAGTCTACCATTTGGTGTCAGCTACAAAGTCCAGGGGCTAGAGGTAGTTGAGTATACAAAATCCGAATGAAGGCAACTATGACCGAATTCTTCTACCTGAGATTCTAATTGACAAAACATATCCTGCCTGTATTAAGTACTAGCTGTTGCCAGCGGCTTCACCCGCTACAACTCGAAAATTATCCCACGGGAACATAAAATCGGGATAAAAGCTATCCTATGTGTTAATCCAGGTTATAAACTATCTGTGTACCAAATTTTAGCCAAATCCGTTCAGTGGTTTTTGCGTGAAAGAGTAACAAACATCCATACATCCATACATCCATACTTACAAACTTTCGCCTTTATAATAGTAGTAGGATGTGTATTTTTTCGCTTGATGAAGTTGTCCACTCATTTAGTTCAGTACTTCATTTAAATCAAATAAATATTTTGAATATCTCCCCCGCCCGGTCTGTAATTTTGTGTTACGATATTATTTATTTTCTTTAGGTATAAAATACTGTCTTTATGAAAAGCTATCATCTGTTGATAAATCTCGTTGGGGCCTGCTAGATAGACATACACAAGAACTTTTAGACAAGTTTTTATTTACTCCTACCCAAAAATGGCATAAAGCTTAGCTTAAAGGCCTTGAAGTCGTAACCAAAAATTAATGAAAAAAAATAGTGATACCGTAAACATGTCACAAATTGACATCTATTGATATTGCCTAGATAATTCTTGATTTCATGTTTTGTTTTGTTGATTTTCCGTGATTGTTTACTAATCGACCGACTGCGTAAAGTAATGAACTAAAATGCAACAAGAAAATGTGCAGCCATTGTGGGTGTGCACATACTTAGTTTTCTAAAAAACCACAGTATGCGATTAAAACTAGGTTTTGAAAATAATATTCAGACATTTACCTACTGTTGACCAAACACAACTTGTATTTACATTTGTGACTGTATTAAGACTTTACCAGTTCTCAAGACACGGTTAACGGATTATTCGAATACTGGATTGGTCCACCTATAAAGGAAAACAATAAGTTATATTTTCATTGAGGAGGTACCAAGTATCTTTGATTTGCATTGAAAAAGTTGAGGCCCAGCCGTCGTTTTGTTGAAGATGAGAACAGTACGACATCAAACAGAGGATTAAATGATGATATTTTGAATGCCACGACCTTGTGTTACGATATCTTTGCATTAATCAATTGACTGTTGAAGTATGGCTTCACTAATATTAATTTATCAATTCCAGTCCTATTTTGGAAACAATAATGCTATTATCATAATCATGTGATTGAACATACATTCGTGCGTATTCTGAAAAAAAATTGTAATGTGTGTTTTGTACGGTTAAAACACATCAACAAAATGTTAAAGAGCAGGGCGCTCAGGCTCAAAATGTCCACTTCCCAAAATGTCCACCGGTTGCAAAACGTCCATTTCCCAAAATGTCCACTTCCTATAATGTCCACTTCCCAGAATGTCCACTTTCCAAAATGTCCATTTCCCAAAATGTCCACTTCCCGAAACGTCCATTTCCCAAAATGTCCACTTCCCTACGACAGCGCCTAACTGCTACTACTTAAAACTGAGAATATGAGTATATTTTTTTTTTAACTTTACAAAACATTTTTTCAATGTTTTTTTTTATTTTTTTTTGGATTTCAAATTCAAATAGATTATTACTTATTAATATTAATTTTGAATAGATATTATTAAATAACAAGTTAACTAAACATTTTTCTATGTTTTTTTTTTCTTCTTTTTTTTTTTTTTGGATTTCAAATTCAAATAGATTGTTATTTATTAATATTAATTTTGAATAGATATTATTAAATAACAACTTAACTAAACATTTTTCAATGTTTTTTTTTTCTTTTTTTTTTTTTTGACATTTTCCTTCCCATACAATGATATGGTCCTTACATGACGCTTAATCACATGACAATCTTAAAAAAAAAGGATTTTTTCCGTTCATACAATTTGTATGAAAAAATATTTTGCTAAAGACCAATTAAAAAAATTCTTGTCCAATTTGACTCATTTTTGTGGACAACTCACACTTGACCAAAAAAGTAAAAACGCCAAAATTGTCAACATCAAAAAGAGCTAGTCTCTTATGATAAAGATTTCTCCCTTTTGGCCAATTTAAAAGAAACACCCTGTATATTAGTAATTAGATAAGTTGTTATTTAATATCTATTCAAAATTAATATTAATAAATAACAATCTATTTGAATTTGAAATCAAAAAAAAAAAGAAAAAAAAAACATTGAAAAATGTTTAGTTAAGTTGTTATTTAATAATATCTATTCAAAATTAATATTAATAAATAACAATCTATTTGAATTTGAAATCCAAAAAAAAAAAGAAAAAAAAATATTGAAAAATGTTTAGTTAAGTTGTTATTTAATAATATCTATTCAAAATTAATACCTCTCGAGCCCCGAGGAAAATGTTTTTCCACTAAATACTGGAAATGAAAATGATCGATTTTAAGACTTGTTTTTCCAAAAAAAAAGGATTAATATCGGTCTGGGGTTTGGTGGCACAAAAACGTGCCATTGGGGATCGGGCGGTTAATAAGTAATAATCTATTTGAATTTGAAATCCAAAAAAAAAAAAAAAACATTGAAAAAATGTTTTGTAAAGTTAAAAAAAAAATATACTCATATTCTCAGTTTTAAGTAGTAGCAGTTAGGCGCTGTCGTAGGGAAGTGGACATTTTGGGAAATGGACGTTTCGGGAAGTGGACATTTTGGGAAATGGACATTTTGGAAAGTGGACATTCTGGGAAGTGGACATTATGGGAAGTGGACATTTTGGGAAATGGACGTTTTGCAACCGGTGGACATTTTGGGAAGTGGACATTTTGAGCCTGAGCGGAGCAGGGGTTTCATGACATCGTTGTTATAGATAATATCACAATAAAATAATTGAATAATAAGTTGTTTGATTTTTACACGGTGCACCTATTGGGCGTTTTTCCATTAGCCGGCCCGGCAAAAATAGCAAAAATGTATGAAATGGTATGGCTCGCTTTTGCACTGCCAGCGCCGGCCCCGGCGGCCTATTTCCAAAGCCTATACCATTTCAGTCATGAGTCAAACTGTAATCGATTAGCTTTTGTTTGTGCATATTTCTCAACAAAACCTAATCTATCTCAGTAAAAAACTTGACTCAAATAGATTAGCTTTTGGAATTGATATTTTCAATGAAAATGCACGGACAAAACCTAGTTCTATATAATTCATATCACTCGAATAGCTAGACTTTTGGCGAGTTATTTTAAAACATTACGTACGAACAAAACCTTGTCGAGTAGAGGCTCACTAGCTATATGAGTAAATTTACCTCGGAATTTAACTTTTCTTAAATTTTATAGTACTACTTGATTATCGTAAATACGACTGTGGGCACCCCGACTCGGACAGGTTAGGTTAGAAGGGGATGGCGGGGTCTGAAAGACCCCGCCATCCCCTTCGTGGTTATTTTTTTTTAAACCACCCAGAAGTAGGAGCACCGCGGAGCGGTGCTCCGTCGACGTTTTCTAACATTTTACTTAGTTTAGTGAAATTACATGATCTCTGACTTTATATTAGTATTTTTTGTCATAATTATCACTAGATACTTTTCTTGATAATTGGATTTCGTGAAATCCCTGATTTCCTCATTTCACTGCGACATGTATAAACAAAACCTGGTCTTTTTTTTTAGAGTTTGGCTCGTGCGTGACTAAAATGGTATAGATTTTGTCCGTGCATTTTCTTTGAAAATATCAAAACAAAACCTAATCTATTTGAGTCAAGTTTTTTACTGAGATAGATTAGGTTTTGTTGAGAAATATGCACAAACAAAAGCTAACCGATTAGAGTCCGACTCGTGACTGAAATAGTATAGGCTTTGGAAACACGCGCCCCGGCGCCGGTGCCATGCCGGCAAATGGAAAAGCACCCATTAGATACGTTACTTTTTATAAAGAGGATAGCAAACGAATAGGTACGGAATGCGTTACTTACGTCCTCATAATTATATTTTATTTTGTAAAGGTGTTTGCGCAGCACTGTTGCCTGCTGCTGCACCTGACCAGTAGTGATATGTCTCTTATCAACATTAAAATACAAATTACAACAACAAAATGTATTTATAGATTTCTTACATAAATAGCTATATTTAAAAGATATTTGTACGCGTTATTCACTCAAGCCGCATGAAAATACATCCGTTCATGATCTTCGTTCATTACACGGATTGTTCTTGTGAGAGGTGTTTTGGCCAGTATGTTGGGCCTGGCCACCGGACACAGCAAGCAGTGGCGCGTGCCAATTAACGCCACCACAACAGCTTCCTCAGCATCACTCCCGGGCTATATGCTTAGCAGTAGCTTTACCACATATGCACCAGTTAAATTCCGTGGGCATCCTGAGCTTGTCGTCAATATCTAGCGTGATGACCAAACAGATTTCACCAGAAGCGTTCGCTCCACTCATCCTCGGTCAAGATATGATGCACGTCCTCGATTATTCCACATTTCTCACAAAGCAGAACAGCTAATTTGTAAATAATATAAGTTTTTAAATCGGCATGACAGTGTGTGTCACTGTGGCACTGTCAAGTTTCGGATTCGCTTCGGATTCGCCTCGGAAACGCCTCGCTAACGCTTCGCTTAGTTTTATGTTTGACGTCGTGCATACAAAGCCAGCCATTACTAATAGTTCGGCAACGCTTCGCATTCGCCTTCGCCACGCCTCGCTGAGTTGTAATATCGCCAACGCCTTCGGATCGCTATCGCTATCGCATCGCTTTCGCGTTTCTATGTGACTGGATTCAAACAATTCCCTATATTACAAATGAAAACGCTTCGCTTCGCTTTCGGCACGCCTCTCTGTTTGACAATAGCTTCAGGGTGGATGGACGCATTTGATGAATATTTCTAAAAAAAGGAGCTGACATTTACCTTGGACAGAGACAGTAATGCATTGCGATACAACAGTCGACGCCTTCACTTTGACAGCATTGAGGAGTTTCGGATTTATTCCACTCATATCCCTCAAACCGATCCCCTGTCAACGATGCCTTCTAATATTTCAAATTTGGTTTAGTAATTTAAAAATTATTCCGTATTATCATTCAATATAATACCATATAAACAGTTTTCTTAATTACAAAATGGCCTTGGTAAAAAATTGAAACACAAAGGAAAGTGCTAGCTACATTATCATCTTTCTTGTTTTCATTTGACTTACTGCCAACATTAACATATTTTGAATAAGCTCATCATGAAGTAACATTACTATCCAAAGCTCTTTGTTTCAAATGAAAGTCATTGGGATTAGGATTCATTTTAACGCCATTAAGGTGGTCGCACATATTTGAGTACATTATAAAAATCTAATTGGAAATCATACAAGAAAACATGCACAAGACATGTTTTCTTGTCCCATACATCATCATGATAACGAATCAATAATTAATAATAAATTCTGAAACCTTCTTCTTGAGGACACGGTGGAGCATACGGTGCAAGACTGCCCAGCTTGGGCGGAGCACCGACGTGTCCTCACGGCTGCGATAGGCGGAGACCTCTCGCGCCCGGCATTGGTTGCGGCCATGCTGCGGGGCGAGACGGAGTGGGAAGCGGTCAGCTCCTTCTGCGAGGCAGTAATGCTCGTAAAGGAGGAGGCAGGCCGCGAGCGAGAGAGGACAGCGTCCTCCCTCCGCCCCAGCCGCAGTGGTAGGCGCCCACGGCGACGGACGTCGCTAGATGATCTCCGGCCACCGTAGGCGCGGGCATGCGGGCAGCGAGTAAAGGGCAACTCGCTGCCCGACCAAGGACCATGCCCGGGTCGACGGCGCGTTGTGTCCCACGCGCGCCTCAAAGAGCGTCAGCATAATGACGGGGCCCCCCTCTCAGAGGGCCAAAGCCTGCCGGGGTCGCGGGATTATTCCCTTACCGTAACCCCGGAACTTAACAGGCTATGAAGGACACCGTGGATTTTAGTCAGTAGAAGTCTGACAGTCCCTCCCGCCCTGCCCGGGGTTGGAGGACTCATTTGATGATTTTACGACGCTAAAAAAAAAAAAAAAAAAAACCTTCTTCCTCAATCTTATTTTTTCGTTTCGTCAGTCATCATCGTCAGGTTCATTTTATGGACCGAAGGTGTTTGTTTTCCAGTTATTTCAACATCATCAGATCGTCTTCTAGTGCGCCTCCTCATTAATTAGCCCTCTCTAACTTTTCAACAAAGACGTTTAATTTCTGTTCTTAATAAATGACGGGCGGTCGAGTTTCTCGTTTGGTGAAACGTTTGTTGAAACGTTGGTTGAAACTCGAGAATATTTTCCTTTTTTTCGTGGTCTTCTACTTAATTCCATCAAAATATAATCTGATAACATCACACTGTTCTTTTCGTGTCGTGAAACAAAACTAGATCTGGTTTTATCATTCCTTGTATGTCGCCAATAAATCATACTAAGAGTGGATGAATGGGGAGGGCAAGCGACCGAAAAGGATTGTCCCAAAAAGATTTCTATATGTTGGGTAGCGGTACCTACTAAGGGTGCTTGAAAAGATCATACGGAAAATTGGATTTTAAGGGATTCATAAAGAAAGACCCAAAGTGTTAATACCTGCTCATGCTCATGCCAATGCATGTGTTTGGATTCAAATACCTCACTTGAGTATTGTTAATGATGCCAAAATATACGTCAACATTATTTTCTGTCTATCAATCATTGTATGTATAGGTAGGAATTATAATTTGTCTCGAAGGGTTAGACAGACGTGTTCTTATTTATATGTTAATAATTCGAGGCAAACAGGTGGTTATGATAATTATTAGCTCTTTGACAAAAGGTATTCTCAAAATGGTTCAGTGCAGCATTGTAACAAACATTAATGCCTGTTACATTGTTATTAGAGATTACTACAATATAATATAAGTACTAATTATTAATTTAAGTATAAATTGTATTTCTTTCACCATTATACCTTGGAACTCAAAACTTAACCAATTACTGTTCCTCGAATTTAGAACAGATGAAAAAAGAAAGAGGTGGTTTTCAATTCGCCATGTACTTACTTGCCCACAAATGTATTTTTTCTGACTACTGTTAGTGCAAATTACTAATTGTTCTTAACTCATCGCATGTAAAATATTCAGTAAACAAACTTTTATAACATCAGCCTGTATCGTCGTGATTTAATTCTCTAATCAGGTGAGGCAACAGGTAGCCACCTCGCCGCCTACAGCCTCGGGCCGATGCACGCCTCGCCTCGCCTTTGGCTACCGCCGCGCAGTCGCGCACATCTCGACGTCTGACATTTCGCATCTTCCACTTCGAAGCGTCTATCGTCTGTTGCCCCGTTAAATAGCCGACATTATGTATGATGCGATGAAGAGTGATTAATTGGAAATTAAAAATAAAAGATATACCATAATACAGGCCTCACCTCAGAGTATGGGTAGAAATCAACACCGCGGACCCAGCACGGGTTGATACATATCTTACCAATTATTAGATTCAGTTAGTTCTAGAATATCCCGAATTCCCAATGATGTTTTATTGTACCCTTTTCTATGGTCTTCGCGCGATTACCATGTTATTTAAAGAATATGGACTAACCCGGTGTCCTGCGTGAAGGACATATACGACGCGACGCGTCCGACAACGTTTTCCATGAATCGAAGAGCAATTTTGAGAACAGCTTTTATTATCATCTCGAGTAATTACCTACAGTCTAGACTTATCACGATTAATCACTTGACCACACACTACACGTTCAAGCGACACACTGCACACAAAACAAATGAAAGGAGCCTTGCTTAGAGCACGCCGATCCATGAATCTACGTGTCGCGGCGGCGCGGTACTCTCGCGAAGGAACCAAATAACACAAATCTTGACTCAAGTATCTCCGCCCGAGGTCGTGAATGTAGCGTAACAGTATCCCTTGTATTAAGCTGCGGCTTATCGCAGTTAATGGCAGTACCTCGGCGGCCTGAGAGTACCCAGCGAGGCCCGAGCCTGCGCCATTACTCACAGGACGACTTACTGACAGATAGCACTTGTTACAAGCTCAAGCAATGATATAAAATGAGACAACCGCCGAAAATGTGGCTTTATGGTAAGATATTTCAAAATAAGTTATCTGTTCTCTGAAGTACACCACAATAAATTTAAAAGCGTGTTATTGTTATGTTGCTGTTAACTCTTTACTACGGTGAATTAAGTTAAAGAACTATTATTTTAATATTTTCTTACAATTAATAACATTTTGCATTTATGACAATATTTTTTGGGAGCTCTCCTTATAACATTGACGTAAATGCAAAATAATACGAACTTTTTAAGATAAACCGCCAATAACATACCCCCGCTGTGATACACACATGCTCACACATACGCACACATTTTGCAAACTATACGGTTGAAGTTTATGTTCTCATTTACATAAATCCTTGGTGTCGGCTCCAGCCTCGTACCATGAACAAGCTACATGTTGATCCCGGTGACGCAATAAGTGACGTCAATGAGCTGCTCCCGGGAATCCCGACAAATCCCAGGACATGTCGTCCGACGCGACAGTTTATAGTTATCGCGGAAGTGAATGGAAATGTTCTATCATGTGCTACTGGAATTTGTTTACGGCCTGGGTGGGTGTAATGTCGCCTCAATATGTGAATCGTACAAATAACGTACATCGATGTATAATGAGTTTTAGCAAGAGTCCATAAAATCTGTAATAATTATTTACCTGTAATCTATAAGCAAAGGACTATTTCTGTATTTTTTCAATATTTTAGGGTGAGTATTTTCAGTTTTCAGATTGGGTTTCTCAACTCTTAGATGAGAAACTCAATCGGTCTAATAGTTTCGGAGATTTACTGTGAATGGGCAACAGACCACACGAGTAATCTTTCGTTGTTTCATTCGGATACACAAATCCCAAAAACGATTGAAAAATTTGTTAAATTAAAAATAGTTATCATGATTTTATCGCAGCCTCGAGAGTTTTCGTCATTGTTATTCCTCGATCATAATAGTCAGTTAAAGCATCATAGGGAAACATAGATAAATGTTCATTACGGTAGCCTCTAATTTATCATCGATAACAGCTATTGTATCTATCCAATAAATCACAGCACATTAGCTATCGACTAATGTTCCACGTCCGCACGTCGGCGTCGTTCATTCTTTACACACATAAAAACTTGCAATTCGAAATAAAACTGAATTATTTTTAAAATAATTCCTGATCGTTGTTGTACAATAATAGACACAATGAAGGTGCTCCTTTTTCTTCCAAATGCCTTTCTTTATAAAATATTTTGTAAAGAAAGGCATTTGGAAAAAAATATTTTGTATGGCTGGTAAGTTTCTATGTTTGTAAGCGCGAAATTCTTATTGTGGGGCAACGTTTTATCAAAAAAGAAAATTATAAAAAATAAAGCTATGTATTTAAGAAGTCAGTTTATGATGATACATAATTTACTTAAAAGCTAAAGTTGTGTAGGCTAGGAGGATATATTTGCAATCATTTTAGACACTTTATTTTTCACCATTCATTTTCGGAGGTTCTTCTAAACTCAAACGTTCAAGGTGAAACTTATCTCAAAAGAGCCATTCATACTTGAAAGCAGTTTCATCACAGTGTGTTGACACGGTGCCCGCTGTGGGGCAGGTCGCAGTGTGCCCGCGTCTGTCAATGTAGCGCGATGAATACAGAAACCGTTGATGATGGAACATGTAGCGAGCGGCGAGCGGCTCTCTTGAATAGAAGCCGTAACATTCTGAATGCTAAATGATCCTACTGATAGTCCAGTCTATAGAAAGCAAGATTATGGGCGTGTGTTTTTAAAATTATTACGAGTTTAAAATAATATTCTCATGATTGTGTCGGCATCTATTTGTTTCAGAATCAATTTAAAAGTGAAAAACTGACGGCCCTAACGGAGAAAACAAAGTCCGCTGTTACAATATTCGGCAGAGCATACACAAGTATGCAGTAGTCTGCTTATCATTAATTGGTACATTTTATTATTTTGTTAGTTTTTATGAATAACGCCCTCCTCCGCAGTTGATAGCGGACGAGAAACACTACGAGTTATTTGTTGACTTGCCCGATTCACTGAACAAATAAATGAAAACGGCAACCACGAGGTTAACTAAGTTTATTTTTTTTATTTATTAATAAGGGCTGGTTCGAAGCGACCCAGGAAAAGAGTTCCTGGAAGAAATTGGGGAGGTGTTTGCTCAGCAGTGGGACAGTACAGCAGGCTAGGGAAAAAAAAGTTATTATATAATCGAGGGTAATATTACCCTCAATTAGCATCTAACTAAAAGTAAACCTAATGGAAACATCGCTCCACAGTCTATTCTCTGTTAGTGTATGTGTTTAGTTTGGTATAAGATGCGGATAGGCACTTCACTGCAACACGTAACAGCTTTGCACGTATGCTGACTAAGATACACTTCATCTGATCTAATTTCAAACAGTGAAATCCCAAATATTTGGTAACTAGTTAGTACAATCAAACAAAAATATCGTTTCATTCGCTTCGTTCTACATACGTCGCACAGAGTTCGCGTGGTAATGTTCTAAGGAATAACGTGAGTAGAAATTATTCCGTGCCGTCCGACACAAGTTACGACAGCTGAGAAAGAACGAGAGACATGATCATGAGTTAGTATCGTATTGTTTCTGGGTATCGTGTTACCCAGTACTGGGTTGTGCTGGTCCGATAGAAGCTGCATCCTGTTAGATTATAAGCTGACTCATGCATAATTGGGAAAAGGATAGAGAGATAATGCTGGTGATAGCTGCTCGCTGCATTTTATATTTAGAATGAGCTGTGGGAGCTGAGGCCTTATTGAAAGACAACGGTATTTTATTTATAGCGTACTTGAAATATTAACTGCGTTTATTATAAGGAAAATGAAAAAAAAATAAGTTAAAAATAACTAAAACCCGACTACGAAAAAAACGCGCACTGAAAAGTATAAATCAAGAACAATATTCATTTTACTGATATTTAATTGTGCTAGCCGCGGTCGTATGCCACCTAGCCAATAAAAATTGTGTGAAACAACCGCAGCTCAGGTCTGCTACGACCCTTATACAGTGAGCTTCATCTCTTGACGTTCGCTCTAGTATTCCATTACTCCTGATTACAGCGTTTTATCACGTACGACGACAGTGATTAGCAACCGCAGCATTGTGAACCATATTACGGCACGGTAGATATTAATGTTGTACAGCAATTTAATTTACATGCAAATAACACCATTTATGTCAATAGAGTATTGGTAAACGTATATTACGTAATCATGATGTATGGCAGGGCTCGTAACGCGTAGGGGTCGGTCGTAGCGGTGCTACGTGGCTACGGCGTAGCATGTAGCACGGCTACGCGCGCCATCCACACGATGACGTCACGTCTCCTGATTTATACATTTGTTTGTTTCTGTCCTCTTTATTTTAAGGAACTTTTATCTCTTAACGTGTCCGTCCGACCCCGTGTGCGTTGTGAAAGACTTACGTAACTTTGTGTTTTTAACAAAAAGATTATCAGTTTCCTCTGAGGTATATATGAAGGTTATGAGCTTCATACAGTAAGTTTCCGACTAAAGAAACCAAACAATACTTATCCTAATTTACATTTTACTGACAAGGGTATAGTATCGCTTTCGGTGAAATTTTATCTGTCGCAAGAGAAAAACAAGTGTGAAACTTTAAAATTTTTGTCTTAAAGCGTAACTTTAATAATATTTTGTGTGTTATTGTAATAATGTTAGGGGTTTTCTTTTCCAACACATTCTTTTTTTGTCGGAGATAATATTTGATAATAAAATCTCATGTTTCCTACAGTAGGTAACAACGATAATTTATTTGCTAACGAAGAGCGCTTTTCCCGAAGGACTAGTTTGTTAGTGCTGTTGGTAGCGCTGGTGCTAACAAGTTGGTCCTTGGAGCCGGATCGTGGCTCGACGTGTTTGTTGATTGCATTCAGAGTGTCGTGACGTCACGGAACGTTTGACCGAGCGTCGATACTGCATGTCGATAGGAAGTGGTACGCAACTGGTCACGCTAAACGATGTTACTAGAAAACTATTATTCGGTTTCAAATAGATTTAGACACTCTTGTTAAAATCAAGTGCTTCAATCATGTAGCCGAACAATAAGCGCTCCTGCCGGGGTTGCGGGACATACGTATACCGCGACTCCGGCACACAAAGGGCTACCGAAGGACACCGTGGATTTTAGTCAGTACAAGTCTGACAGTCCCTCCCGCCCTGCCCGGGGTCGGAGGACTCATTTGATGATTTTACCACGCTAAAAAAAAAAAAAAAAAGAAAACAATAAGCGCATCTATTTCGAAATAATATGAAAACTATATTATTTTTTGTTTTCACTGTGGTTACTTTACTGTTTCTTTACGTTAGTTATAAACCTGTTACCACCAGCTACTGTGACCATGGGTTTTAGGATGCCATCCCCAGGATGGAGAAAGTGTTGATATGTTTTGTTTAGACTGCTGCTTAATTTTATGTTTTTTTTTAAATATTCAACAAATAAACTTCTCTCAAAAGTGCCTGTAATTGTGGTTTGTGAAATCAACATAATAAAGTATATAAGAATCTCACCCGGTTGCCCGGCCGGTGCTCCCCCTGCACAGCAGAGGTCAGTATCACAAACAGATCACTCGGTCAATCCATATGACACAAAATACACATGCACATAACTTTGTTATTTCTTTAGGTTTCATTCACATTTCTTTATTTTCTCAATTTCACAGCACAAAACTATATTTAACAAAAAAAATAAGGTGTATACTATGTGCTTGCCTAAGGTATAGCTTGGAGCACTCCACGTAACTCTTCCAAAAACCACGTGCAAGTGATGTTTAAAAGAATGAGTACGCTTCTACACGCGTAGCACATCCAATTCCATCCCTTTCTATAAGAATACACAAAGTTTTTTTTATTCAATTCGACATTTTTTTTCTACTTTCTTAAAATAGCAGTGCCCGTCGACAACTAAAGAATAATATTTATTTTCTTTTTCTACTTTTTAAACATCGCCATACTTTAGTTTTGTCTTCCATTGAGAAACACGTTTCAACGGTGTCATGATACATGAGAGCAACAAAGTTTTAAATCAGTTATTGATTTAATTTAGAACATATAACACAATAACGCATAGTTATGAGTCGACCGTCCCGACCGACCGTCGAGAGACCAAAGAGAGATTTAATAAAAAAAAAATATTTGTAATGTACAAATTCAAAAACTACTGCACTAGTTTTAAAATTTCGACCAATATAATGTTCAATTAATGTAGAATATTTCTGTGAAATCTGAACGGACGAAGTCCCAGGAAAACTGTTAGTAGTATAACATATTCGATACAAAAGGCTCACTGCAACAGTGGCGACTGTGGACTGTGGGCCAACAGGTCGCTGACAATTGGAAGAAATAGAACTCACTATGATACTTTGTAAAGGTTTTTACATTACTTTAAACTCATATGTAGTTACATATTAACGCGTTTTAATTCACAAATAGCTATACTAGAGCTAGAACTTATACCCATAAAAGTTATGCATTGCATAAAATAAATAAACAAGTTGAATTGTAAACCTTCCTTTTTTTGTTGATTAAAAATGATAATAAAAGGAAACAAAAATAAAATATGAATAGGAAGACGTTTATAAAAATCGAAACCACTTCTTCCAAAAGTCACAGAGAGATTTTTCAGTATTAATCAAGTAAATTAACGCCACCAGAGGTCTCATCACAAGATTTCTATATTATGTTTACGGCGTATTTGTAGTATTAACTGCGTTTATTGTATGGGAAAATGAATAAAAAAGTGTACGAACGAGGAACTAATTGTTTTCCTTAAAATTAACGCCAAAGTTCCAGTTTACATTATATCACAAAAACGAGAAAAGTTATGATATGAGCTATGATCAACACTCTCACAGATTCATAAAGATCAACTCACTAAGATGTCAAGAAGCAATGTTTTCGTAAACAACTTTCTTATAATTCTGTCTTATGTCAAAACTTTTGTAAACATAAAAATCAACTACAAAAAAAAAACATTAAAAATGGAAATGAACTACAAGTAAGCAAGCAAACTTTAGTAAAAGTTCTGTCACAATAATGATAATCACGCACGTCGATGTTCGTGGAGGTGTCACCGTGTCACAGTGCGCGCCGCGCTCGCTCGCGGCCGGCTCTCGACTGCCGCCAGCCGCGCAGCACTCACCACGCACTCCTGCCGCCTTCTGTTTACCACCATGATCACAGAATAGTCAGGCAGTGCTCGACACACGCATCAATTGGCCAAGCTCAGCAATCACGTGCACCATACAGACATAATCTCACTGTCTTCTGAAATATTGAACCGAAATCTTCATCTTTTTTTCATGAATTCGCTCTGAAAACACTACAGTATGAGTTGTGATAAAATATGTAAAATAGTATTTATTCTATTTATTTATTTTACTATTTATGTACACACAAAATACAACAACTCAATATAAGGGTACTGCTTATTTATATAGAAATTTCTGCCAGCAGACCCTCGAAAGGAGAAATGAAAAAGTAATATGCAAGCCATAGAGTAAAATAAGTAAAGATTCTGCTAAAGAGACCTTTTTAGATGCCCTGGATGAAAGCTATAGGTACTTACTTTCCATTTTTAAGATCTGTTTAAAAATAATAAAAAGTTCTCGAATTTTTTAAAATTTTCCCCTATCTCTATGAATTTCTCCTTAATATTGTTAGTGTATTTGCAAACATTAAAACTCACTACAAACAACCAAACTTCAGAATTTCCATGTACTATGATAATTATTATAGATTAGATTCTCAAGGAATTTTCCTCCTTGTTATTTTCCTTACCCCCACAACAGTTCTGTGGAAAGTTTATCCGAAATAGAATGTTCCTGTGGGAGTGTCGACGCTCTCTGTTCAGAGCTCTGAATCTGCCGAGTCCTGACACAATTTAATAAAACAAAGTTTTTTCATTTCTTCCTAACGACTGTTTCAGACTCGAGTGTCATAAACATGTTTGTCCAGTTATCTGTTGTCTCACTCTCAGGACCAAAGGAAGGTAAGGTTGCTCACAGCTACACACCCGTGGAACTCGTTTATCCCACAAGCACGTTATACTGGTATAAAAATTATCTGATCATAATGTGGTAATACAGGCTGTAAACTATGTGTATTAAGTTTCCACCCAAATCTGTTTAATAATCTTTGTGTAAAGAGTAACAAACATCCATCCGCACAAACTTTACGCGGCCGTTTCCCTTATTATTTCGTCATCCCGAATCCGCCATAAAATACTGGCCGAAGTTACGTACACAATGGCGCACAATCACGAACACTTGGCGTCACTTCCGCTATAAATAATGTGTTGAAACTGTTACAAACTTCTCTGAGCTAGCTGTTTAAAAGGTTGAAGCAGTTCTGTGACAACTCGGACTTTTAATTTTTATTTCAGCACAATTGTCATTTCAAATAAATCTCCCAGTGATTTGGACGATCATTAGTGGTTATGTGACTCTAATAGTTGGCAGTGGCATCGGGAACATTTTAATTGTAAAATATCCATTGAGAACTTAATAATGGGATCTACGGTATCCTATATCCTATCTATACCTATCTCTGAACTATAGTTTCATCAAAATCTCTTCTGCTGTTGCGTCATGAGTCATTTAAGTCAGCTAACAATCATCCATGGGACCAAATATTCAAGTAAGGATATCAATTAGGCCTCGAGAACACGACGCCACATTAAGAAGATAGATTTCAAAAGTCCTGCGTCACAGCATCATATTTACAATTCAACATCAACTTTCCAACCTGGTCAATTGCATATTCATATACAGCCTATCTCATTCAAAGTTATTTTCTTTGACCGAATTGTGGCAGACTGTGGTCAACAAATAGTTTATGTAGTAGTGACATCTATCGAGCAATAGAAGAACTAAAATGAAAATTCATGGTGTATTATAAAGTTCTCCGCTTGCTTAGAACATTCCACCAATGACGGAGCAGAGTGCCCACCAGACACAGCACCCGCCTAGTCGGAGGTACATACCTTTTCAGTGGAGTATCGAGGAATTTGCCCCATATTACTAAACTTTTTTAACTACATCTACTTACACTTTTTCTTTGCCTTTAAACTTATTTCGAAACGATGACAGATAAAATTTTTTGATTGAAAAAGTAGGCGTACATCTTTTACATATAATAAAATCGTAGAGCTGTCATTCCTGTACAGTGGAATTCCAAAATGCTTCTTCCATTTCTGAAAGCAATAGCCTGACGCTTCGCTGTGATTTACGACCTTTTATTAAAAGTTGTTTTAATACTATACAAATCAAAGGAACTTACGGTATACTTCATAATTTCAACCTTCTCCAACAAGTAATGCTGGCGCAGTGGTTAACGTGCTCGGATATATCCTTCACTGGCGAAGGATCGATCCTCACCTTTTTTTCTAATTACTTTTATTTTTATAATTTTAAATAATTGCTTTATTCTTTTGTTATTTTTCATGCATTTTTTTTGTAGAAATTTGATAAATAAAATTGTTTTTTTTTTAATAATTACTAATACTAGTCATTAGTGTTAGGTGTCGACCGTTATCATCATTTAAGTATAATAAAGTTTTGTAGGTAGATCAGAGAAAACAAAACAAAAGTTACAAAAGTAAATTATTTCGATTTGTGAGGTAGACATAACTATGTTAGTTCATTTCGAGTCTCATAATAGAACGTTGTTGATTCCTGGTTATTTTGTGTGACGATTGTTTACATCTATTACGCTGTTTTAATGTTATTGTTTTGCTGTGAAATATTAACAATGGGAATAATATAATCACTGAGGGTGAATAATAAATATAGCCCTGCATAAATATGGATGAAACAATACAAATATCAAATTAAACCGGACTAAGTGTGAGTATTAACATTTAATTTTTAGTTATTTCACATGTTAATATATTATTTATTAGATAAGATTCCCTACTATAGGTTTGTTTAAAAGATAGTAATACGTGTTATTTATAGTTTTTTTCTTTTGTAAAAATAATTATCAGTTGTATTCTGCATAAAGATAATAATAGTATTCCATGTTTTGTTCTAGTGAAATACTGTGAGTCCTGTTGTCGAGAGCAAAGTCCAACACCGACGCGGACGGTTGTCAGACATCATAATAAAATTATGGTGAATGAATACGAAGGAAATAGCTTCCCCCAATGAGTAACTAATTCAACACGAAATGAATAACCGTTTAGTTTCACCGTGCACTCAAGACAAAAATTACACCAAATATCAGCCAAAAACCGTTTGTTTTATAGAAATCACGAAATAAAAGAAACGTTTAAAAGCACGACCATATTTTTTATATCGCTTTTGTTGGTTTATGGTAATATTCGTCCAAGTGTTAAAATGTCCACATGTCAGAATAACATAATGTCATATTTGTTTTTGGTTAGAATGAAGTTTTGCAAAAATCAACAAGTGTTATAATGTCCAAAAGTAATATTGAACATGGCTCAAAATCCTAGGTTTTGTGATAAAACGACGCCTGGGTTTGTTTCTTAGATAGGTAATAGAACAAATTTCATTATTTTTTATTTCAAAAGCTCTTTGTGTTCTAATGTCGTTAATAAATTTAATTTGTAGATATAAAATCATTTTCACTTTTTGACGTATGGACATTTTGTCATTTGATCTTTATAACAAAACTTTTGACTTTTTTACGTAATGACATGTGGACAATTTAACACTTGTACGAAAGTTACCATAAACCCTTTTGTTGTATTCATTGTTAATAGACTGTAAGCGAAAACATCATTTTATTCACAGTTCTTATTAATTTAGGGCTTAGATTTGAGGCTAAGTTTCAATCATTCTTTTCGTAAAGAAAACGAAAATTAAACTGTACCTCTACCATGAGTTTTTTTTACGTTTACGTTACAGTAAACGTAAAACAATTTGTATGAGAATCTGTACAGCGCCTCTATTGGGGAGTAGCGGAACTAAAATCCGTACCATGAGTTGAAGGCTAAAATTTACTTTACCACATTCGTTTCAGTTTACCGTAGAGAGTTTAGTTTACGTAGCGTTTTGCATACAAATCGGTACCATGAGTCACTGATTTGATAGATGTCACAGTAAATTACTGTAACTACTGTGGTTACTTCTCTCACCGATATTTTTATTGTGAGAAGTATTTTTTTATTGTTTTTCGTTTATAAAAAATGTCTGAGCGACAATATTTTACTTGGAGGATGTTTGCCGAAGGCCAAGCGGCAGATGAAAACAGATTTTATAGAGGACACGATCCGAATATGCAATAGCAAGTTGTAATGGACGGACCGGAATTCCGACAGCGCGTCCACTACAGGGACTTATGTTGTGCACACGTGCCGTGCCTTCGCTGGTGACGCATGCTCCCACGCACCCCTGAATGCGTACGTTTTTGGAAGATTACGGAAATACAATAGGGGGACCACGGACAACGGAAATAATAAAAACACCAATTTGAAGAGTTCACTTTGAAGGCTTCGGTCTTCTTTTAGTGATGTTTCTTCTTCGGTGGCTCGGCTGCCACTGAACGCAGTGCCGGCCGGTCGTACCGCCTTTTATACCGCCCGTCCTTATCCTTAAAGAGACACGTATTTTGAGCCCGTTTTTCCTTGTGATTTTTACTAAGACCGAGGCCTTCGTAGCCTTTATTTTCTTAATAATTTAAACCTTATAACTATGCATTGTACCTTTCTAGATCCCTTATTAAGTCTTTTTTATATAAAACAAACAAAATGTACCTATGTCTAAATACAAAAAAATCCTAGAACATAAACTACAAGAATTACACAGGAACAAAAGTTTGATTATACAAAAAGTACAATAACTTAAAAACTACTGATCCGATTTACATGAAACAACTTGTGCAATCATTTTTATAATGAAACACACCCCTTTTAAATAATTGAATTGAAAAATAACCATAAACAAAAAAGTCACTTTTCAACTTACGTAATTATTGAAGAAATTCTAAATTATTTACAATTTCCCTTTTCAAACAACCGGTGACGTTTGTCCGGCAGTAAAGTTTGGCGGCCAAATTTAGAATACGTGTTTTCTTGCACCAAGCAATAGAAAAATAACCTTTTTCATTTTGTCGTATTGCATTCATATAACTACACTGAAGTTAGCGTTTATTGTAGTCAGTGTGGTTTTTACGTGACAGTAAACGTAAAACCAAGTGAAACTCATGGTACCGATTTAACGTTTACTATTGTGGAAACGGATTTTAAGTAACGAGATTAGTTACGTCACCCAATTTTACTGTACTAACTCATGGTAGAGGTACCGATGTCCTCAAAAAGGTATTTTTATGGAGTGCGGTTATTTTTTTTGTGGTTCTATTTCAGTAATAGAACATATTTCCATATTATATTTCTTTTGCTAAATCGCACTAAGTGGAACGCAAAAAGCCTGATTGCATAGAAAAAAAATTTTCGCACCGCAGCCCCGGAACGCAAAGAGCAACTGGCCCTTTGCGTTCCAGGACCGCGGTGCCTTCACAATCATAGCTGTAGCAGAATTTTTAAGTAGTGCTTATGTTATTTGCGTGGTTATAATTCAGTAAAAGAACATTGATCCTTAAATAACTTTTTTTTGGTATTTCACATTTGGTGGAGCGGAAGAAATTATTTGCTAAAAACAACCTGTTTCTGCACCGTGGCTCTGGAACGCAAAGGGCAAATAGCGTTTTGCGTTCCAGGACCACAGTGCCATGGGACGATTGTTTGAAATAGTAACAAGGCACCGCGGCCTTGGAACGCATAGAGAAATTGGCCTGCTGAACTATTACTATTTCAAATGGCTTTATTAAATAGTCATATCTTCAATATTTCTTTTGTTAACGTATAGACAAATTACACATTAATTTTTTATGGGATAACGTACTAAAAAGGCCGCACTTTATAAAAAAACCCTTTGGTTTCTTAAATATAATTAAACGTAATTAAGTCGTTATAATCAGCTAATGAAATTGGATAATATTGTTTTATCTTCACTTCGAATTTTTTAATTTACTTATTTTATTACTGATAGCTGTTGGGCTAAGTGGAGTTATGATCAATGAGATCTTAGTCTTATAATGTGTTTAGCTAATTTTTTGTTCTTTTTTTTAAATCATGATAATAACTTGTCAGTTATTTATGTTAATTTACAATTTATTAATGCTTATTTTTTATTGAAAAAAGTCAAATATTAGTTTTATGTGTTTATGTTTTTTTTGGTCTTGGTGAAAATAAAAAAGTCATGCTGAATTAAAATGTTAATTTGGTTTTATTTATTTATGCAATTAACAAACTTATATTATATTTGTGATATCAGATTCATACGAATCTGACAATCCCTCAGTCAACAGTCTACTTATTTGATGAACTTCAACAAGATATTTCAATAATATTCGTTCTTGCCTCAATATTGATATTCGCCGGCATTTTGAGAATACTTAAATATATCGCTATCTATACATATAATCACACGTCACTAACCAACAACCACAATCTAACGACAACTTGATTTCGATCAAGTCAAATAATTATTCCTGAAACTTGGTCTACCTCACAGAAATTGTGAACAAACGATTATAATCATAATATTTCTGTCCCATTACAATATTTAACAATTGAGTGAAACTTACAAAAAGAATATCACTGCGAGAGGTTCGAACTCATGCCTTGCCGTTCACCGCATACGTCAGGCGGAACCCTTTACCACTGGGCCAACTGGACACAAACTATTCGCGTTGAAATTATGAATCCTATACAATCAGTAGTTGATGATGAATGTGTCTCTTAAAAATAGAAGGTCGTAAGTCAAACCAAACGTCAAGCTATTGCCTTTAAAGTGTGCCTAACCACTTTTGAACGCCTACTGTACATTGAATATTTTTTTCTTTTTGTATTTTTTTCGAGATAAGGGATCGATTCTGATGCCAAATCAACTTTTTTTTTCTTTCGAAATTTTTTATGTTTTTTTGATTTGATCTATCTCTTAAACTACTGTAAAGTTGTCGATCAAATTTTCCTCAAATATTCCTAATAATATGCTTCTGTTGATAGGCTATGTATCATTACGCTATTTTTCCTGGGAGATAAGCAATTTTAAATTTTGTTGTTTTTATCTGTTTGTTTTTAGTTGGAAGCTAAACCACTGGATATTATTTAGTCAATTTTTCCCCAAATATTCCTTAAACTGCTCTTCTATTAGTAGTATATGTATAATTACGCTATTCCCTTTGGGGGATTAGCAATTTTATAATATGTTGATTTTCAGTCATTGTTGACATTTGTATAAGAACCGCTATTTGAAAACACTGTCAGCGTACTAGCCAGTCTGGTTGGTATCCTGCTTGACTTTCGTGCAAGGGGTCTCTGGATCAAATCTCGCTGTTTCTTTTTTTCACTTTTTGAGTTTTCTTATATTTGTCCTGAGAGTTTCAAATAATTGAAAAAAATGTGTATACTTTTATTTCAATATTATTCGCGATTTTAAATTGTTACTATTTTTTTTCAATAGTTTTCTAGGATATAAATCTACACTGATTTAAATTGTAGGTAGTGAGTTGGATATTTTTTTAAATTGTAATTGTTTCGAGGTGTGGAATTTAAAAGATTAGAAAAAATTGTGTTTAATATGTTTTGAATTGGTGTTCAAACCAGTGCATAGATTCTGTTTTAAACGACGACAAGTTGTACTCATCGAGTCAGATAATTAGTTATTTTTTAGGTATCACGCGGAATGCAAGGGAGAAGAGCAATGCTATCGTACTGTTATAGCCCTGCGATGTTCCCAAATACCAAACAAACCGTTAGAAGTGCGCATCCGCACTTCCAAGTATTGCTTCCGTCTCAGATAACATACAACTCCAGGTACTATAATAATTAAGAAGCTAACCGTCGTGCGAGGCCGCCTAACGACGGCCACCAGTTCCAGTCCAGCAGCCTTGAGAGCCACACGTTTCTTACAAAAATCCCCTGTATCTACTATTCCCAATAAACTTGTCCGCGTAACTCCAATCTCTTTTTTTAAAAGCCTTACGGGAGGCCCGGCCTAACATTGGTGGCAGCTGATAAAGGGATTGTAAAAATCCTACGGTCCGTCTCCGTTCCGCCAATAAAAGCAGTGCAGCGAAGCGGTAGTGACAAGTGCAAGTGTAAAGTGCAAGTGCAAGTGTAAATCCATAGCGCGCCGCTACGCTATTCCGGCCGCCGGCTCCAGCACACACACAACCATCAGATCCAGCACACCTGGTATGCTGCACACCACCACGCTCGCCTGCCTACTGTGAGTCCAACCTTTTAAAGATCCTGTTCCGACGTCAAGCAACCGCATTTATGTCTAAATCCCTAAGACCAGAGGAAATTACGAGATCCCTTAAATCGTCAGATCCTGAAGAAATGGACCTCAACAGTCTATTTAAGTTTATCAAAAGCTACGACGGCACACGCGAGAAATTGAACTCATTTATCACTAACTGCAACAACGCCTACAGCCTAGCTTCGGAAATCCAAAAGCCGATTATTTTTAAATATATCCTAAGCAGATTAGAGGGTAAAGCGGAGGTTGTTTGCTCCATAAGAGAATTCAGTAACTGGGAACAACTCAGAGAGTTCCTTAAAGCTCAATTCTGTGACAGAAAACACTACACTTACCTGTTAACGGAACTCCAAGAGAGCAAGCAAGGCCCGCAAGAAACCGTCAGTGATTTTCTCTAAAAATCGAGACATGCCTCTCACAACTATTAACAGAAGTCACATTAAACACAAACAAGACTAAAGAATTACCTGGCCGCACAGCGGCAATGGAGGATCTAGCCCTCCATCACTTTGTAATGGGTTACACCCACGAATCTCAAATATGGTGAGATGCAGGTCTCCTAACACTCTTAATGAAGCCGTCAATTACGCGATCAATGAGGAGCGCATTCAACAGTCTATTTTCAAAAGAAACCAACCCGTGGATAATAGGTTTTCTAAATCGAATAAATCTGCCCCATCTAAAACTCAACAACGTCCAAATCCTAGCGGTGCTAAAAATCCCGACGTCTGCCGATACTGCAAAGCCCCAGGCCATACATTGGAAAATTGTCGCAAACGCGAGTATAATAATAATCGTTTCCGTAATAGCGAAACATCCGCTTCCGGTTCTAAACCCCCTCAACGCGTCAATTTCGTCGAAGAATCTGACGAACAAGAAAGCCCCGAAAGTTACGACGAAGTTGATAGCGACCCAAAAAACTTTTAAGTGGCTCGTATAGGTGTCGTGCGAGACACCACTTCCCATACCCGCTGGACACCACAACTACTAAATCCACTGAATCCATTAAACCTACCAAATCCACTGAATCCACGAAAATTACTAAATCCACTGAATCCATGAAACCTACTAAATCCACTGAATCCAAGAAAACTACTAAATCCACTGAATCTATGAAACCTACCAAATCCACTGAATCCACGAAAATTACTAAATCCACTGAATCCATTAAACCTACTAAATCCACTGAATCCACGAAAATTACTAAATCCACTGTATCCGCGAAACCTACTAAATCCAACGAATCTATTAGCTCCACTGAAGCTATTGAAAACATAAAATCCGCGCAACTCCCAAAATCCATGCAAATATTCGAGATCACTACAGATCCCACGAGAACCCTACTTCCACAATTATTCATAAATACTTCCATCTCAGACACTCCGCTATGCCTCCTTATAGACTCCGGATCAGCAGTAAGCCTCATAAAGAAAAATTGCATTAAGAAAATGCCCAAACTCGTAACCGAATCAATTAATTTAAAAGGAATAGAACCTAACCAAAAAACCACAGCGACTTTAGGTCATTTTCAACTTAAATTACAACTTTCAGATACCCCTCCAAAGTTCGCGACCCATAAATTTCACGTAATAGACAAAATACATCTTCCCCATGACGGCATCATTGGTAGCGACGTGTTAAGCGCTTTTGGCGGTAACATTGACTATGCTACCAAGGAAATAAGATTTAATAAAATACCAATCCCTCTCCAGTTCGATGAACCCGTGTACTATATCCCTGCTAGATCCGAAATGGTCATAGAATGCTCAGTCTCTAACCCTGAAATAAAAGAAGGGTTAATCCTAGATCAAACTAAACATCAAAATATACTCATAGCCAATTGCCTAGTCCGTACAAAGGAAAATAAGAGAATCAACATTACCGTTGCTAATATATCCAATTCTCCTATTACACTCAAGTCAAACTTGAATTTGACTCTAACCCCTATCGACACACTCCCTGAAACCTCTCAGCACAATCAATATCCTATCAATACAATATCGTCCCAAGACGCTTATACCCGCACCGAAGAAGTGCTTAAACAACTCAGAACATCTCACTTAAATTCTGAAGAAATCAATGCCCTTCACCAGACCTGCTCCAACTATTCCGATATATTCCACCTACCTGGCGACCCGTTGACAACAACGACTGCGTTACAACACGAAATAAAAACATCTAGTGATACGCCAATCCACGTTAAGTCCTATAGATTTCCTGAATGTCACAAACAAGAAGTCCAAAAGCAAATCGATAAGATGCTAAAGGATGGCATTATCAAACCTTCTATGTCCCCGTGGTCTGCGCCTATCTGGATCGTCCCTAAAAAAATTGATGCCTCTGGACAACGTAAATGGAGAGTTGTTATCGACTATAGGCGATTAAATGACATCACCATTGGAGATTCCTACCCTATACCCAACATAACTGAAATACTAGATCAATTAGGAAAATCTAAGTATTTTTCCACTCTAGACCTAGTTTCTGGCTTTCATCAAATTAAAATGTCACCTCAAGACGCAGCTAAAACTGCCTTCAGTGTACCACAAGGACACTTCGAATTCAAACGTATGCCTTTGGTTTAAAAAATGCCCCTTCAACTTTCCAGAGACTCATGAACTCTGTCCTATCAGGCCTACAAGGCACCCGGTGCTTCGTCTACCTCGATGACATCGTTATCTATTCCTATGACCTAAACTCCCATATCAAAAACCTAGAATCGGTATTTCAACGTCTTAGAGAGTTCAACCTCAAACTTCAACCCGACAAATGCGAATTCCTTCGAAAGGAAGTCTCCTATCTCGGTCATTTGATCACTGACGACGGTGTGAAACCCGATCCTGAAAAAATTAAAGCCGTATCCAATTTTCCAACGCCCAAGTCTGCAAAAGATATTAAATCATTCCTAGGACTTATGTCTTATTATCGTAAATTTATCCCTGATTTCTCTAAACTGGCTAAACCATTAACAGTTCTCCTGAAAAAGGACACATCGTTTGTGTGGCAAAATGAACACCAACTCGCTTTCGAAACCCTAAAAAACAAACTCATATCTCCGCCTCTATAGCCTATCCAGACTTCTCTAAACAATTCATATTAACATGTGATGCATCCAACTACGCAATCAGCGCTATCCTTTCCCAAGGCGAAACCAAAGCTGGAGAGCGACGAACTCAATTATTTTTCGAGAGGGAAGCAACAGATGGCAGGCACAAACGAGCACACGCGAGCAGAGAACCACTACGGCCGACACAAGAGCAATCAAGATGGAAGAGGAAGACACATCGCATCAGATCGGAATGACCACCTGAGATAGCATAGTACCTCTTCGCCGAGACTACCTAAAACTAATCACCGAAACCCAAGGCAGAAGCGGCAATTCAACAGGGTGATGTCACGTAATTCTACACAAAAATAACAGTCCAGAAGAGTCTGGACGGTGTTCGGAAAACGGCCCGAAGACACAGCGTAGACGATATCAGCATAACATACGAGAAGAGAGAAGCCAGGACAAAGCCCGGAGGCCGAAGGAAAAAGGTAAAGAAGAGGAGGACAAGTGAGGAAAGGAACGAAGAGCAATCACGTAAAGCAAGAGGGGTAGAAAAGAGGCGGACTCTCGAACAGTGGGAGACGCGACGGACGAAAGGGAGACACCCGGAGTACAGCGAGGGAACCAAGCGACCTAAAGCGGAGAGTACACTACGGAGAAGGAAAGGTAACCCGAAGGCCAGGAAGGAAGCGAAAGCCAGAACAAAGACGGGGGGGGAGGCGCAGCCGCGACCCCACCAGAACAGGAAGACGATCAAACCCACAACCGATCAAAATTCTAACCTATGCCCGTTGAACCACTAACTATTCGTACCCAGCCCAGCCCGCACAGCCGGAGAGCCCAAACCCCGATGGAAACCCCACAGGGGTAAGAAACACTCGTTACTACATAACGTGACTCGCGGCCGAGAGATTCGCTGTAACCTGAAATCCTCGGCCTAAACACAAGCATACAGGGGCTAATTCGGATTGAGTCACTCAGGCCCACAGAGAAGCAACGAGCAAAGCAAGGTAGGAAGGTCGAAAAGAGGTCCGGACAAGCCGCAGCCGAAGAAGTTAGACCAAACCGAACGCACAAGAAGGACGGTTCCAGACAAGCGTCGAGTACCACTACCTTCCCTTATCTATCCGTTCAAAGCGTAAAACTTACTTATTTATTCCCTCACGTCCATGATCTTGACGAACTCAATCCCATAAGCTCGAAGGAAGAATAAGCTCACGAAGGAAGTAAAGAAACGTGCTCACCAACCCAGGCAACACAGTCTGGAAGCTTTATTTTAAACCCCAATCGGTCTATAGGATCCTGTGCTATTCAGGTTAAATTTTTAGATAAGGCTCTTATACTGAAATAGATGGGTTTGAGTACAAAAACAAATAATCTTATAAGAGTTTTTTATTCTAAAGATTGTCATTATTGTTAAGAGCATTGATTCTATAGAAAACACTTATTGTTAAGTACCCGTTTTTATAGTTTATAACGGACTATCGTCTAGGAGCAAAATTGCTCTTTCTACAAATAGTTAGAAGCGGCCGTGAGGCAACCTATTTTGAAAGTAGCAGTAAGTAAAGTGTTTTATAGATAAAACGAATACATTTGAAGCCAAAACTTTCTACAGATTATTATCCACTGATGGTGAGCTAATGGTAACCTAGTCCTATAAAGGCATCCCTTACTTTGTTCCGTAGATAAATTCAGTATGGAGTCTGGTATTGGTAAGAGACTATTTACATTAGATTATTGCGTTAAAGTGGGTTCTTAGAAACAATACTGACGGAGAAGTCGCAGGTTTAGACGAGTTTTATCCATTAAAAAGTGCTTACGTTAGCTGCAATTTGTCACTAGAAATTTTAAGGTGATTCGAGTTTAGTGTCCACAATATGGAGAGAAGATGAAAACAAATTAAACAAGAAAAAGATTATGGTGACGGTGGGGTTCGCGACAAATACCTCACCGCCAGCACACTTGAAAAAAAGTAAGAAAAAAAGAAGTAATGAGAAAAGGGAAAGAACAGGTCGAACGAGAAGAGAATCGAAACTTAACTAGTAACTTCCTCCAAAACGTAAGAACCAATTAGATAAATTGATTGATGATTAAATTATCATGGGTACCTCAAGAATTGACACGAGGTTCTGCTGTCAAGGGTAGGGTACGAAAAAAAAGAAAGTGCGCAAAAATCAATTGCATCAATCACAGGGACTTAAATGCACAAGTATGGCGGGACAGGGGCTTATTTAAACGTTAACCAATCTATATAGATGCGCTATTCAAACTGAAAAGGGTTTGGTAAGTGGGTTGTCAGGATACGAATAAAAATGTCGTCAAGCAGGCGTGACAGTAACTCAAGATGGAGCGGAAGATGGCACTGTTTGTGAAATTCACCGCTTACGTGCTCATGGTGTATGGGGGTTCCCTCTGTTTTTCAAATTAAAAAAGGTTCTGCTGTCAGGACATAGTAGCCGGAACAAAATTGTCACGTGCTTCATTAAATTCACGTATGGCGCCGTAAAAGTCTCCACCAAGAGGGACGGACACGGATATTTAGGAGCAAACACCGCGTTGACCTATGGGTAATCAAAATTGCAAGGGGTTGAGCTTGGTCAGGAATTACGAAAAAGTAGTCACCGTGACTTCGACAATTCCAAGATAGGCGGACTAGGCTGCTTTTTGTGACAATCCCCCCAATACTATTTATGGATATCATGAAAGAAGTAGGTTAGCCTGGTCAGGTATGACGAAACACAACAAATGTTCACGTGCCTTAAATCCAAGATGGCAGACGTCCAAGATAGAGCTCGGGACAGCGCAATTTTGTGAAAAACATGCACCACCACATGATATGGGTATCCATTGAAAGGGTTTGCTGTTTTTCATGTTATGATAATCAGAAAAAAAACATCGTCACGTGACCATTAAATTCAAGATGTGCCGGAGCTGGCTGTTTTGGAAAATCCAGCACTCCAATCGAGTGTTGGGATAAATCTAAATGAAAGGGGTATTATGTTAATTAGCGTAATTCTAACATGTATTCTACACATTGTTTATTATATCTATCCAATAAAATCCGAAATCATTTTTCTACACACTACATACGTACTCGGGTACCCCTCTTGTATGGATTAATTTATTTATAGTGGGCTTGTTACATGCATGAAAATGGTCTTGACTACGTTCACGACGCATCACGAACAGTGACCAATGTGACTGCCTCATATCAACTGAAGCACGCAACGTCAGATAAGACTGTGAGCAGAAGGTATAAAAACAGAGGCATACAGACAGTTCTGACCAGTTGATGCTACAGATGAAGTGTTTAAATACCACTCTTACTACAGTTAAAGCTGTATGCCCGTTACCCTCGCACTAGATGAGTTTAGGACGGTAAGCTCTGTGTAAGGCGAAGTAAAACAACTGATTCCTAAGAGCCATACATCACTGAACAAAAATAACACAATTCTTCAATAGACTGTTTGTTCTATAGGGAAATCGTGTCTCACCCTACGTAATATTTAATCTATCTAGGAAGACCCATGTTTATTGCCTAAATTTTTGTTTTCAGGATTAATTTTCGTTAACGTAATTAATGTTTTTTATCAGCCTTCCCTCCGAACCCCCTCCCCTCCTCCCCCCCACCCCTCTTGCCATCCCCACACGCTTTATGCACGCTCCTTCCCCCCCCATCAGTCTCTCCACACCCCATCACTCCTGCTACCCTATCCGACACCAACGATCTCACATACCACTTCACTCTATTTTCCCGAACCCTCACCCCCCCGGTCGAATTGCCCCCCACCTCCTGACCCCCCTTCACCCTCCCAATACCCCCCCACAAAAAGCCCCCCATGTGATTAAATGAACACATCACCATAACCCGCAGAACCCCTTCAAACCACTCCGCTTTTTCTTAGGCCCACTCTTGTCTAACTAGCACATTTGGACTAGAGTTTGAAAACGCTCTATAGGTTAAAGAAAGAGTACTCTTTATGCATTAAAATGTTAAAACTCGTATTAAATTTGCTCATACAAATACTATAAATATTGTTGAAAAAAAAAAAAAAAATGTTAAATAGTTAACAGTTTTATACGCGGGCGCTCCTCTGTATGTTTACGAAGAGTTTTACATAACATCTAGTCAACGATTGATGTAGAATTTCAATCCCCCACATGTTGATTTGACTTGAATTTACACACTTATTGACAATTCAAATTATCTAAAAAGGTAATATACTTTGTTTACGCCATGATGCAACTTTATCTAAGGTAAAAGTACTATTTCTAAAGTTCAACGGCCATTAGGCGGGACACGTAGAAAATAAATGTTTAGCTATAGATTGTTAGTTCTTAAGACTCATTGGGTGTTTTAAAAGGACGGCCTATTAGATATTCCTGTTTATAGGTTTAACTCTATCGCATGTAAACCTGACTTTCACGGTAGTCCGCCTAGATAAACGTATACGATCTAATAAAACGGTTTTAGAGAGGGCCACTAGAGAACATATCATTAACGCTCAATTTGATTACTGACTACTCTATCTAGTCATGTTTTTCTAACTCTATCTTAGGAGAGGGTAATAAGAATCTGTGCCCACTTTTAACCTAAATACTCTGTACATATAACCGTTCTATGTAGCGTGCCCTTGTAGATTGGTTTTTAGTCTTTACGTGTCAGACAATTCATTTTAAATTCTATAAAGATATTAGTAGTACGTTTTTAGACGTTGTGTTAATTTGGGTCGACTAATATTAACGGCGACAAACTGGAACTCTTAAAACCGAAGAGAACCCTAGCGGTCTATTCAAGAAGAAATATTCTACATGTAAACAAATAAATCACCTCTACATTTCTAGCGTACCACAAAGATACCTCACTTGATGATACGAATTACCTTTCCGTATTACAGACCCATTATAATACATTAAAAAAACTCTACGAAATGATATTATAAAGTAAGATGCCGAAAAGAAGAGAGGATAACATTACCGGGATGGAAAAAATTGCAAATCTAAGTCTTTCAAAGAATTCCTCTCTTGTTAACCTGATTCCTATTCTATAAAAGATACAACATCCCTGCATACTTATCAAATACAAATATTGCGCAAGTCAAGGTCTATAAAAAGTACATCTATCTTCACAGTTACAAGTGAAATTCCACCACAAATTTTCCTTGAAAACAAAAAACGCGCTATGACCTACTGTCGCAGGTAGACACGTAGGCATTGTATGTTACAACGCGGGTAAACGAAACCGTACTCTGGGAAGAACACACCATGAAATGGGACATAGCGAATCGGTTAAGGAAAAACAGAAATGGTTCCCAATGCAAATCAATAAAGGCGCTTCGTAAACCTACATCCGAGGTCCCATGCTACAAATAACGTCCACTTCAACCTCCCTTTGAAACGCCTTAGTACGACGATCGTTATCGGGCTCATTCCTGAAGCATGTGCGAATTCAATTTAGTATATACTACATCCTCGCAAGTAT